>JAHXMU010000127.1:708704-748211 GCA_019455685.1 Philornis downsi
TCCAATTTTGACAATATCCTTTTCTCTGACGAGGCTCATTTCCTTATGAATGGGTTCGTAAACCGTCAAAATTGTCGTTACTGGAACAGTGAAAATCCCAAAATCAAACACCAGAAACCATTGCATAGTCCTAAAGTGACAGTATGGGCAGCAATCTCTGGCAGAGGAATAATTGGTTCTTTTTTCTTCGAAAATGCGCGGGGCCAAAACGTCACGGTTAATACGGAACGCTATGTTGAGATGTTAGACGGATTTTTGGCTCCAGAAATTGAAAGTTCGAGAATAGTGAATTCCAGAACTTGGTTCCAACAAGATGGAGCTACCTGTCACACATCAAATGACTCCATGGCGGTGGTGAAGCGCAGATGTTCCCTGGCAGACTGATTTCGAAAAGAGGTGATATCCCATGGCCCCCACGTAGTCCAGACTTGACGCCTCTTGACTTTTTTGTGGGGATACCTCAAACACAAAGTCTACAGTAATAATCCAAGAAACATCGTTCAGATCAAGGAGAATATCCGTGGTGAAATGGCAGCCATTACACCAGTATTACTGAAGAAAGTTTTCAATAATTTTCGTTTGCGGTTAGAGGAGTGCCGTCGTAGAGAGGGTCACCATTTAGATGATGTTATTTTTAAAAAATAAACTCAATTTATTACTCTACACTGCCTTAGATTTATTTTAACCATACCTTTTTTATATTTTTTAATCTATTTATTAAATATACACGTTCTATTGCGCCACCCTGTTTTTATTTATATATTTTTTATACATATATATTTATTTTATTTTTTTTATTGATATCCACGCAGAGTGTGAAATATTTCCAGACAGACTGGATGCTTTTATCCTCGCAAGAAGTGACTATACCTAACAATAACACTTTTTTCTTAAAATTTGAAATGTCTTTACGATATGCTGACATTTTTAAACAAAAAAAAAAAAGAAAAATAAATAAACAAATAAAAATTTACAAAATTACGACATTTTCAATTGTTAACACTTCGAGCCGGACCCCTGCGTTAATATACCATTATTGTTCCTGAACAACTTTGCTTCTAAATTAATCCTTTGGACGCGAATATTTTCCAACTACATAGAAGATATTTTAAAAAACTTTCTCTGATACCAAAATTAGTAAAATAATATTAAATTGTTCAAATACTTTATCATGAATTTGATCTATTTTATCACATGTTCATCATAAAATAACTGAGAAAATAACCGCATCAATTAGTTAATGATCATATCTATCGTACGTATGATCAGGTTTCAACTAATTTTAACTTCCTGTAATGACTTCCTATTGTAAACTCATTAAACTGTCAACTTTGTTGAAATACGATCCTTAATTAGAAACCATTTGGTTTCATTTTCAGCTCTCGCCGCTATTACAATAGTAATTAATGATACTTTTTAAAATAGTAATTAATGATAGAAGAATTTATATCTATTCTCCTATCAGACGTAGAGAAATATAGAATACGCTAGTCGAAAAAGTCGAAACTTTCCAAAGAATACTGCAGTCTTCACAAATATTGAGAGAAATTACTGAAGAAGCAGGAAGCTACAGTATAACTTTTTATATAAGAGAAGCTGATATGATACTTCCACAATACTAACAGGAAGTTCTGAGGGAAGATTGGATTTGATAGCGCATTATGCGATGTCTTCAAAATGATGGACTTGACAATGTAGAAGTATGCATTAAATATAACTAGTACCGTTTTTAATAAGAGCCATATACCAATTTTGTACACTGATTTAGATGTGAGTTATCGAAATGTTATTGTAGTCTTCTCAAATATGGAGAAATATATATAAGCGTGCATGAAGCTATGTATGAGGGCAAAGAGCAGTTGGAGATCTCAACGAACATAGGATTCTTACGCTTGAGACAGATTATGACTTGTGCATGTACGACCAGTTGTAAAATCACCCTATAATTGAAAGCACTATCTATGTATAATTCATAGGTTAGATCATTTGCCCTTAACTCACATATACGAGTAGTCACTTGTGCATGTACGACCATTTATAAAATCACTTCCGCAATAAGTAGTTATCCCTATGCCTAACTCATAGATTAGACGAAGTTTTTGTGGAGATTTTACTCAAACAGTTCAACTACTTCAGACAGATGATTCAGACGAAATGATCATATTTCAATTGCCTGCCATAATGGTACCAAACATTACTGCTACTACCGATCTTAAGAAATTTACATTCAGTCCCCTGCTTTGAGAAACTGAGTATACCCCTACTACAATGTGTAGGGTACTCTGAAACTGAACGAGTGAACAAAGTTAACGTGTGTGAAATACAAACAAGGTGGGCACGATAATCTGCTGTTAATCACAAAATTAATAGAGGATGTAATGAAGTTTTAATTGAGGTTACAATATATGATCATCAGTATAATTTGTTTAACTGGCAATTTGTGTGATTGCATTTTTATAGAAAAAATCTGTTCAAAACAGCCATAGCAAATTTGTTGGTTATAAAAATTTAAAAGGGGATTGAAAAAGATGCATACAAATTTGTTTAGTTTCGAAATGTAGACTAATACTTTATTTTAGATATTTCAAATAATAGAGTAATTCGTCAAACAGATTTGACATGGACAACCATTTCAAGTTGACAATGGGCTCGAATTATGGAATGTACATGTTTGCATAACATGTTTATAATTCATAGGTAACTCAAAAGGATACAGAGCTTTTATTACAGATATAACGTTGAAATTTCAGTATTCGTCAGTTTTAAATTATTCACCAATGTCTCTCTCTCTCTTTAAAATTTAAGGCATATATGATAAAATATTAATTTGGAATAGAAACTGAAATGCCATTTATATATGGAGACATTATTTTATTCTTTATGATGAATAAAGAGAACTCACTTCTTATATAGGGTTATCTATTTTTCGGCTTCTAAAGTAAAGCTAAATAAAACGCACATAAAGCTATGATTTCGATGAAACTTTTATCCGCGTAAACGGTCTTCGACGTAGCTCCAAAAAAAGTTTCACGGCGTCAAATCGCATGAACTTGGTGGCCAATTGTAAAAAACGTATGATTTCGATAAAACTTCTATTTCATTATAATGCTTGGACCTTTTCATTATAAAATACAATGCCATTTAAAAGACCGCCTCTGAATTGGTCGCAGCAGTGGATCCTTTTAAGGTACTTTTTGACCACTTTTTCGCACATTTCAATCGAAACATACATTTCGTTTGGGGATTCTCCACGTAAACACGGTCTTTGACGTAGCTCCACAAAAAAGTTTAGGGACGTCAAATCGCATGATTTTTGGTGGCCAATTGACGTCGCCAAAACGTAAAATTACGCTTTCTGGAAACTTCTCACGCAATAAAGCCAAAATCGGGTGAGTTGAATCACGTTTGAATCACCACTTTTGTAGTAAGTTTTTACTATTTGTACGCGTTCTTCGTTTGTTATAAATGGCAAACCTTTCACTAAATAAATAGAACTTCAGATGATAGGTATGTAACAGCTGACAGCCTGGTCAAACGGTGGTTTTGAAAGCACCTAATAGATAATCCTATATGTGGATAAAACTAGTTTATTTGTATGGGAAGTACCAGAATTAGCTATGATATCGATCGATCGGTCGATTACGACGACCGTAATGCACGAAAAGTGGTTACATTTGAATCACCACTTTTATAGTAAGTTTCAACTATTTTTAGGCGTATTTCGGTTTTTAAACGATCCATAGTCGTCAATGGCAAACCTTTCACCACATAAATAACACTTTAGATGACAGGTATTTAATAGCAGACGGCGGTTTCTCACAGTACTGTTGATTCCTTAGTCGAGCCTTTGTAGAGGTTACACTTCACTTTTAATGATATTGAGGAAAGCTGCAGTAGATACAAAATGGTATCTAAACATTGCCAATTGATGCTTACAACATGCTACTACAGTCTTCTCAAACTATAGGAGTATTCAGCGAAATTGGTTTAGCGCTGAACAAGGGTAAAGCGGGAAACATGGGACTAATGTTTTGCTCACATGGATATTGACAACTAGAGTTTTGACTTGGAAACTCTTAGTGAAACGACACTAAGCTAGGTAATGTGTTCGCCAGGTAATAATACTAAGTTATTGGTCTCTACGAATAGAGAGTTCTGATGCATGGACAGAGATATGAGAATTAACAATAGTTTAATATATTTTTAGTGGGTGAAAGGAAACCCCCTGGAGATGTTTCAGAACAATTCGACAGAATGATTGGATACTCAGTCGGGCTACAAGTAATGAGTTTATCATTAATAATATAGCTATATTGATGACATACGCCAACAGAGATATTGTGTCTCTTTTCTGTATACAAATAATAACTGAATTGGAGTTGACATTGAATGAGGTTGAAAAGGATTTAGGCCACAATGAATCAATAATACTTCTACTAGTGACATTGGTAGAAATTGTGCAAATATAACTTTGGAGTAGTGTAGCGTTTGAAACGTGTTTTCGAGGGTAAAAAACATCACGAAGTTTTCTCACGTTTTCCACAATGTTATTTATACGGAATCTTATGAAATGCTACTGCAATCTTCTTCAAACATTGATAAGAATCAGAGAAAGCGGCAAAGACTTTGGACAAGGATAAAACAAAACGAATTGTTACTGCTGTCATCCCAGAATAATAATTGTACATATAGTTGGCTTTGAAGAAGATAGAACAAAGTTAATGGCAGACGAGAATAAAGAAACCATCAACGTAAGGATTACAACATTATTAAAGGAGTTTTCCACAATGATATCTTATGGAATGTTACTGCAGTTTTCTCGAACGTTGATAAGGATCAGTGGAAGTAGGTATAACATTGGTAGACAACAGAGCAAAGTTATTAGACTCAGCGAACACGACCGAAACAATTCGTTGGAATGGACAAGTAGTAGTACATTTAACAAAACGAGCGCAATTCCATATAGTAATCATTAGTCTAAATTCACGAAACTTTCCCAACATTAAGAAAAATTTCCAAAAGTGTCTTCGTCGTTAAATGAGAGCAAGACAAAGTTATTAGGTCTTAACAAAGGATCTTCACGACTGAGACAAGGCGTGAAAGTTTATGGCTTTGACTTGCTATGGAAGGGGCCACTTCATATTCCGTAAATGAACCCGACAATGCTAGGCAGGAAAAAAATTAAGAATCTTGATTGCAAACAGGTTTTACTTCGGACTAAGCACGCATTTTAGTGACGAACTCGTCAATTTATATATCACCTATTGCTCATCATGGGAAAGCATATGAGGCATTAATGGCAATCTTCGCAAAAGAAATACTCTGTAAAATATATGGGCTCATCGCCATTAAGGAAGATTATTTACGATATCTACATAAAGAACTTTATGGAATATATACCGACATCGACATCGTTAAGCTCGTTAAAGTATAGCGAGGCTTTAGCTGGGATATGTCGTAGGAACGGATGAAAGTTGTTCTTTGTAAAAAAGTCTCGGGAATAAACATAAATGCTGTCGACAGAAGAGGAAATACGAATTGAAAACACTGAGCTGTAAAATCTCTGTTGAGTCTTGCTGTGTTCGAGTCGCACAAAAAGTGGAAAATCGGAGCAATTGAAAATCTTTCTCAGTGAGTCTGCGTGTCCAGAAGATTTGGAATCGATAATCCAAGGACGTTGTTCAGTGGCAGTGAACAACAATCTGATCTGATTGAACTAATCAATTCCAAATTTTAAGAGTCCGCAGGCCCACTTAGAAGGGACTTCTAGGCTTTCGATTTCTTGTGTTTTTCCAGTTGAAGTTCTTTCCAAGAGCTTTTAAGGACTCTTAAAGTATAGAATCGGACATTCAAATAAGTAAGATCGAGTTGTTACTTGTCAAATCTTGTAGACAAGAGCTGCCAGGTATTAATATCAAAGGGAATGACAAATAGTCTCTGCCAGATTTAGCCTGTGATAATCAAATTTATGTTAACTCATGGGCACAAAGGGCTGTGCAACCCTTTCCTATGTGTGTTTACTTTACTTTTGACTTACAGTAAAGCAAGCACTAAAAATTCGTCTCTTTCAACATAAACGATTTAACAGAATCGTTTCGATCTTAAAAAAAATCTTTATAAATTTATGTTTTCACTGAAATAATTCCGCATTCACATCCCTCCAATTATGTTCTTTTTATGGAAATATTTTCTTCATCATTTCGCTACTTAATTCTGCATTCATAATATTTTCCTAAACGAGAGAAAACTTTCATTATCCGGTACTTGAGCAACATTTGCCAATTACGTTAATATGTCCTTATTTTATTACCCCTTTTTTGCTGTTTTCTTTCTTATCTATCAGCGACCACAATATGAGCGGTAATAACTGAGCAATTAGCCATAAACTTTCTGTTCATGACAATAATAAACGGCAACAGCCGTTTTGAAATGCATTAAGTGTTTAACTTCTCAATTCTCTCAAGTTCTCTTTGCCGCATATCATTTCTTCCCGTCGCATCCTTGGTGTTCCTGTCTCGTGAAATGAGTGCATCTGTAACTTTGCACATTATAGAATTCATTCCATGCCAAGTTTTTATAATAGTTTCAATATTTTGTTAGATGTTTATCAAAAGGATTTATTAAGTGTTATCCTGTTAGTTTTACCAACTTTGTCTTCAGACCTCTCTCGTTCTTCCTCTGTCTCGTGTCTCTCTGTGAATGTTTTATGCTTTCATTTCTAATTCCCACTGGAAGTCTGTGAGTAGGATTGTTTTCATTCGATGTTGCTGTTTTTATTACAAACAAATAAAGTTAATGCTGTAGTTAGACTGGGTATTTTAATGCACTAAAGAGAGGTAAACACAGGACAGAACAAGTCAGTAATTAAGGGAAAGGAAATTATTCAAAGAGGATCTAGGAAACTGATAATATCAGACAAAATATATAGGATACATTTACTTTTCAATCAAAGTTGTCAAAATTTCTTTTTGGTTGGTTGGTAATTGGCGAAAAGGTCATAGAATACTGCAGGTTGAATTTCATGATATGAGGCTAGCAAATCCTCGGTACTTCATATGTGTGATTCCACGTTTTAAGCAAAATTTAATTCATAAGTTAAACTTCTCTACAATTTATTTGGCACTGGCAGCGGAATCTCTGTGCCAATTATCGCGATTGTGAGAGTCTTCTTTTTGTTTCACATCTGGTTGAGCTCCTAATAATTCAAAGTTCGGACGATACAGCTCACTTTTTGTCACTGCAGCTCTTTAGTCTTGACGATAGCATCGTTTTTGTTTCTTCTATTGTGTTTTTCCGTGCAGATGCAATTTTCTTAAAATTACGGTGGTCTTTTCAGCTTTAGTCTTCAGGTCTAGCCTGCTTCAATTTGTGATTCCACGGCTTCAGTTTTTGCCATTTGGCTTCAGGCGGTTATGCCATTTATGCTCCCTTTTTTCATTGTTTGTATGTTAAAAGAACGAATTTCAAAATATCTGCTAAAAATGAGCCGCTACGACTTTGGAGGAACCTATTGTTGGTTTTAGTTTCAGTCTTTAATTCCTCGTTTTATACCTAAGAGCGCGAATTGTCGCCCCTGTGTTGTAAGGCAGATGGACGCCCAGAATTATGTCGATATGTCTTCAATGATTTGCCATGGATAATGATTCTAGGTTTACCTTTTTAACCTAGACAGCAGTACCATTTTAGTTCCTTTTTGCCTGGATTTTAACCCTCAACTTCAAAAAAAGAAGAATCACGTATTTGAAAATTCTTTCCTATCTTTTGAAAGAATAGGGATTTTAAAACAAATAGGGACACCAACTTCCCTTTTTATCATCCTTTTCACCCCTAGGTACTAAGTTTGAAAAATCCCTTCATAGAGACTCTTATGGACTCCAACTTCATGATTTCAGTTCCTGCCGTTCAAACTGGCTTATGGTACCTGATTTGTTCCTTTTTACACTGTTTTTACACAAAAAAACATGAATTTCAAAAAACTCCTCAACGTATTTTTACCCTGGAAAAGGAATACGGACGCCAATTCCCAAGACTCTAACGGTAGCCATTTGAGCTGGGCCATGATACCGGTTCTTAGTATTTTTAACCTGTTTTTATCACGATTCTACTCAGGAAATAAATATTGGTATGGACACCAATTTTCATGATTCCACCTCTATCCGTTTGAGTTGGGTAATGGTATCTGATTTCTTCATTTTTACCAGCAATAATTTTTGATCAGGAGACGAAACAATAGAAAATATTACTGCAGTCTTCACAAAGTCTAATAACATGAAATGAAAGTCGTGTCACTGTTCTATGAAGACAAGACGAAGTTGCTAGTCCCACTAGCAACTTGTAATTTGACAACTATAATTTTGGAACTGAAAAATTTTTGAAGATGTTTTTTTAAAGAAATTCTGCCAGCTTACTCAAACATCGATAAGGATCAGTGAAGGTGGGTAGGGCCGTCGCTAAGGACAAAACAATGTTAGTTGCCTCAAAAAGTAGAGAGTTCTCAATAATGCGCTAAGCTGATATTCAATCCGCACTATATTTCTATAAAGCCATGGATCAGAATTATAGACATATAATTTGAATCGTACTTCAAGAAGTAAATAGCGAAAAACCGAAGAACGCTAATTAGATATTGCTAACACAATGTTTATAACAGCCCGATAAGGATTAACAACCTTTACAGTTTAGACGCAGAATGAATCAAGAGCTGTACTGTGATACTGGCGCAGCTGAGCACATGAAAACACCACAATTTTATTTGCTGGACTATATCGATTGAAAGGAATTCCAAGTTTCCGGTATTACCGATAGGACGACCTATTTAAAATCCGTCGGAAAGTTCACGATTTACGGGGGAGCACCCAAAACTAGTTGACCTAACGTATAGATGGTGACAGTAGTTTGATAAAAAATTGTTTTGGTGAAAAGTGGCAACCTTATACAACATATGTTTTAAATTGTAAAGCGCCGCGTTATTTAGTATTTTTATCTGAGCCCTCAAATGTAAACGATCTCAGTGAATTTGTAAACAGGGGAAAAATTGGTCACCGTCATGTAATTCAATATTTCCATTTGAAAGGTCTAACTCTGTCCAACCAATATTAAAACCGATCTAGATGCTACTCTGGGGGAGTCCACTTCGTTTACGACTGTAAAACATTGGATAGCACAGTTTAAACGAGGCCGTACGAGGGCCAAGACGATCACCGTAGTGATCGACCAATTGAGGTGCCTACGCTAGACACGCCGCAAAATGGCATTAGATGATCGTCGGCTGAAGGTGCGTGAGCTAGCTGAAATGATAGGCATTTCACAAAGTGCTATACATCGTATATTGACGGAAGATGTAGAAATGAGAAAGCTGTGCGCAAGATGAGTGCCGCCCTTGCTTTCAATAGAGCAAAAAACAGCGTCGTGGAGATGTTTTAGCAGAGTGTTTGACGTGGATGAGACATGGGTTCACCACTTTACACCTGAGATAAAGGAACAGTCGAAGCAGTGGACTGAAATGGGAGAATCGTGTCCAAAGAAAGCGAAGACGTTTCCATTTGCAGGCAAGATTATGGCGTCTGTTTTTTGGGATGCTCATGGAATTGTTTTTATTGAGTATCTTCAGAAAGAAAATCCCATCAATGGGCGTTTCAAAAAGTGCTGTACATCGTATATTGACCGAAGAATTGAAGATTAGATAGCTGTGCGCAAAACGGGTGCCGCGCTTGGTCTTCGCGTCTGTTTTTTGGGATGCGCATGGGATTATTTTTATTGATTGTATTCGGAAAGGAAAAACCATACGCCAAATGCGATAGCCAAAATTAACGAGTTAAAGTTCCAATTGCTTCATCACGCACCTTATTCGCCAGATTTAGCTCCCTCGGACTATTTTCCACATCCAAACTTGAAAAAATGGCTCAATGGTAAAAGATTTGCCAACAATGAGAAGGTGGAGTCTGGTGTTGAAGACTATTTTAAGGAGTCTGAGAGTTCTTGCTATAAAACAGGGTATAGAAGCTATTGAATATCGCTGAGAAAAAAATGTAACGAGCTAAATGAGATCATTTTGAAAAATAAAGAAAATTATTTCCAACTGTTTGTTGTCTTCTTTGTTAGGACGGCTAGTTTTGGTACCGTCCTCGAAGGAACCCCTCAATAGCTTGCCGCAATTGCTTGCAATTGCGACATTGTGGTCGACCATTTAATATAGCAAGCAAATTCGAAATATATCCTTTTCTGCTTGATAGTATGACAGGATATTCTTTAAGTAATTACGCTTCCCCTGCCAATCGCAATGTCAATATATTTGCGATACTTGTCTAAGAACACCCTTTCGTACTCTTTTTGTTCAAAGTTCGCTCAAAGCTAAGGAGGAGTCGCACCAATGCCAGTTCTTCAACAAATCCTTCCTCACACGATTAATGAAGCTTTCTGGAGTAATTAAAGAAAAATACTCCTAAGCTACTTGACTACAAATCATCCCACATAATTACACATATAGTCTGAGATGGGTAACATAAAAACAAGTAATGTTTGCAAATAATAATAATTAATTAAAAAATAATATTTTTCCACACTTATAAAGTATAGAAATGTTACTGTGATGGATGCCATCACAGGATAGCAGTGCTTCAAAAAAAGGGTTAATAAGGGAACAGTAAAGAAACCATGGCGATGATACTGCAAGGAAAAAGGGGGCGGAGGGTAAAACGAGAAACACAACACAAAAACAAACAACAAACGAACGGAAACGGAATGAAATTATAAAAAAAGAAGCAACACTTACTTACCCCTCCCACCTTCCGTGCGGTAAGGTGAAGCGGAGTCATGAGGATTTGGCTCTGGAGCGGTATTCTGAGTATCCAACATATTACTGATGCGTGGTGGGATTTCTGCAAAAGAAAAAACAAAAAACAAAAACAAAATGTGACACAAAACGTTCAAAAGAGAATGAGTCAAATGGGTAGGAGAAGATTAACGTGTCGATTGCAATGCATTATAAATGAATGAATGAATTCAGGGCTCCTTTTTTTGCTAACGAGTCCTTCTTCGTTGCCTTTTTCCCTTTTATGAATGAATTCCTAAATGAATGAATGAAATTGCGTCGTAATTACTACTCACTTATACAAGGGGCGATATGGGAGCGACTTTGTTGATAACCACGAGCACAACGATTACAGGTGAGACCGGTGACACCATCCTTGCAAGGACATTGACCGGAAGTGTGATTGCAGGTTTTACCGGTGGAACCAATCGGGTGGCATTCACAGGCTGTAAAGAAAGAAAACAGGAGACAAAGTGGAGAGTATTAGAATTTAAGGCGACGCACGAGAGTTAGAAAATAATCGAATTATTTAAAAATTAAAAATTTAGACAATTCTAGAAGAAACTAATAGATTTGTACGACAAAACTTAAAAACTTTTGTGACGAAACACTCTCAATGGCGTTCATATTAATAGTTGGCAGCCACACATCCCAGTGTGATCTTCCTGACCTTCCTTTTACTATATAACCAATTAGGAAATATATATAAAGTGTTAGATTATATGAAATTCTGACTTGATTTCATTGAATTGTCAGGACTTTTAAATTCCTTGAGGGCCTGGGAAAGGCATATGATTAACGCCCTTCTTATTGTACATAAGATAGTGTTAAATACATAATATGTTGTAACCGACCGTAGCGCGATTGGTTAGTACGTGCGACTATGGTTTGCATTATCGCGGGTTCAATCCCGCATACAGCCGCCTATTATTATTTAAGTGGCAGTCAACTCGATGTATCTGACGGACATTTTGAGTAGTCTAGTAATCGATAAGTCCGGTGAATATTTCTCAAACTCTGAAGTTCGGAATTGTCGTTAAACTGTAAGTTCCGTTGAGTGAGTCTACATATATAATGCATGTACGAGTAAGCTCACTGAATGTGAGAAACTCTCCCATACCTCATTCATGGGATGCAAAGGAATTTATTTTTCTTTTTTGTCTGTCCATTAAGCTTCATTGCTACTGGGAACACGGGTGTCTAATGGGGGTTTACGTACTTCCCAATTATATAATCTAATATACTATTGCATCAATATTATATTAATATATTAATATTAAGAATATAATAGAAAATTTTATACGTTCGTGCATTCGATTATTGTAAAACTGTTGTATAGTTTCCATCCTGGATTGCGGTTCAAAGTGGTAAGCAAGATGTACCGACTCATCGTCGGATAAGTGGTCACTTCAGAAATGGCCCGTCATCAGATAGATTGACGTATTAGAAATGCATCCTTTTCATACAAAAAATGTCAACATGATCCGTTTTTCATGGAAAAATTTCTATTTTTTTTTATTACTTTTTCAGTCCTCATATAGGCAACTTTTTTGCCACTGGACTGATTTTCATCTCTAGTGATATCTGTTACATTGTAGCGTTGTAAACGGCTTGCCGATTCATCACAACATAAGTGAATATAGCAAAATGGGGCACTTGTTATAGATAATGTTTTTAAGTAGCCCATTTTCCAAATGAAAATTGGAATTTTTGATATTGTTAGATAACCACGCCCACAATTAGGGTGGTCCATTACAAAAATATAACAATTGAGACAGATCTTTCCCGTAGTAACGAATTACTTTTGATATGTTGTTTTTACCTAACGAATTAATGGTATAATTTTTGAAAAATTCTGAATTATTATTATTTTTCTGCAGGTGAATTTAGTTCTACTATGGCAAGTTTTTTCCTATTTAGAAAATTTTGGTTTTTAGATTTAACCTGTTAATAGATATTCGGATAGATAGACATGATCAATTTCACGAAGACAAAGAATTCATATATTAGAGCCCCGCACAAATAAAATTTCTGAGCACTTGAATTTTTCTGGTCACCTTTTTCTGTTCGAATGCAGCAAACTGTACTCGAATACAATTCAACAAAATTTGTAGTTTAATAGAGTGTCAACACCAAATTGAAACCTACTAATTCGGCAAAGGAGCATCACATCGCAAATCTGATTTATTTTCGGCGCTCTCCAAGGACACGGGAAAAATTGATGTCTTTCATATGGTGCAAAAATTATTCCCAAACTCCTTCGCTGGAATTTACCTCTATCAAAGCCTAATACTATGTCCTAATCTTATTGTTTTACTAAAAATGTAAAAAAAATTTCTAAAAAAATCATTAAACATCAAATACAACCAAAAATTAGGACATTTTCACGATTCTGCGCCTCATTTCCTAGTTACACGGGGTGTGTTAAGAAAATAAGGTGAATTTTAAAATTTCGCAGGCTACGTACATTCGACTTTCGATCATTATTTTTTTTTTTATGTTGGTTTACTCGTCTCGAAGGTATATTGACGGTTTTATCCATATAGCATGTTTCGTTTGTTTGTGAGAGGCATAAATAAGACAAGTGTTTTGCGTGTTTGGCGATTTTCTGCTATCGAAAAAATGGATCAAAGAAATTGCATCAAATTATGTGTGAAAATGGAATTAAATGCTCAAAAACAGTTGAAATGTTGCCAGTGGCATACGGTGAGAGTACTCTGAGTGAAAAAAAATGAATATTTACAAGTGGTACAAGCTTTTCGCAGAAGGCCAAGAAGATGTGAATGACGACGCCCGCTCTCTCTCTCTGAACGCCCCAGCACATCAACAAGCGATGAAAATGTTGTGAAAGTGAAGAAAATTGTCATGGAGAATAGTCGAATCACATTAGAGAAGTTGCTGAGGATGCCGGCATATCGGTTGGCTCATGCCATGCAATCTTTTCGGAAATTTTGGGCATGAAGCGTGTGGCAGCGAAGTTCGTTCCAAAATTGCTGAATTTTGACCAAAAACAACGTCGCATGAGCATTGCTCAGGAATCGTTGAATGACGACAACGATGATCCAGATTAAGGGTCATAAATGGTGACGAATCATGGGTATATGGTTATGACATTGAAACCAAAGCCCAATCGTGCAAATGGAAGAATCCAGGAGTCCGAAAAATAAAACACGTCAAGCTCGATCAAATATCAAGGTTTTACTCACTGTTATGAATTTTATATCACTGGGAAAAGTGTATCATCGAACCAAAAAGGAGATTATATTGAAAAATAAAGAAAATTTCTTCCAAAAATGTTGGTGTCTATTTTGTTACCTTGGCTAGTTTTGGGACAGCCCTGTACTCCAGTTTCCCCTAAATACCTTTTTTTAGCCTCTACCATAGAATGAGACGTATACAGAGTTTGTCATAACTAGAAGTACTAATCTAAGACTCCATAAAATGTAAATATTCTTGATCGTCGTAAATATATGTGTCGTTATATGTATGTCTGTTCGCCCCTTGAAAGCATGGTAGAGGTCATATCACATGACTTGGGAAACTAATATGGTTCCGGCTAACTTTTTTCTATTTTCAAAAATAAAATTAGCATCACGAAGTACCCGTTTTCAACTATTAGAAAAATACATAAAATAGAATTCGCGGCATGAACTGGAATATTTTCCGGAAAATGCGTTTGGAAAATGTTTTGATGGTTGGATTATTCGTTGGCATTAGTGTGGTATTTTGGAGAGGGCCTACCTTGAAGGTGATGTATGTTTTTTATACACTTACCTTGTTATAAATAATGTTTATGCTTATCTTTTTTTATAAAAACTTATTAAAAATGAATTTAAAATGAATTTGCAAACGTTCCATGAACATACCTAATATAAGATTAAATCAAATTGTGCTTTTGATTTACCTTTTTGCCCTTTTTGGGGCAAAGTTATTGTGAATTGTTCATAGGATAATTGTTCAGATAATATTTAACGAAAGCCAAAATTACAATTGTAACTACCATAAATTGTAAAAACCAAAAAGTAGTTACTCTGCACAGCTCAAGCGGTCGACTTGCCTCCCCAACGGTACAGAAGATTACCTCAAACCCAAATTACAGTCCACAACCTACCTACTCTAGAAATTTCCAACCGAGTCCAGAGTCGATCACCACATCAAATTGATGGCAGCAATAACAACAACGGTCCATTTGCCACAGCTGCATTCAATCAGCTGCGACTTCACCCAATTTTATTCAGGTGATATAGTAAATTTTTTGATGGATAACAAATATTTTGTGTTCAATTGCTGCCTTTTTGACAGAATGTTTTTCGTTATGATTGTATAATCGTATTGAGCTGTATGTTATTCTAATTTAAACTGTGAGTGAGCAATATTTTTATTAAAAATTACCTATCTAATGGGTACCTTCGTCGGGAATTCAAAACAGTACTGCTGCACTTTCCAACTATATACATTAAAATCTTGTTAGATACCATTAAAGTGTGTATTTTTCCCTACCCAAAGCAGACTGATTGATTAACTTCAATGTCTGGTCACTGAAAAACATCATCAGATATTGTCCCCAGAGAAAAAGTGTTCAGTAAAATGTAAATTGAAAATTCTGTAAACATTTTAGGCACTGTCCCCACAGTTAATTTGAACTTATTTTCAGAAATACTACTACTAGACATAAACTAGAACTAAAGTTGCTGCAAGTCATATTCATACCATTCCCCACCACCTTCCCCAAATAAAATGTCATATGCATATGTCATGGAAACTTTGAAAAACTAAAAGGTCATCTTCATCTACCCATAAATGTATCATAAAATGCTACCAGTATTTAGAGATTTTGTTTTTACTTCTTGGTGCATGTGATGTGTTGGTTGGTTATTCGTATTCTTCTTCAACGAGATTGACGGTAACAAAAACATAAATTTTATGGCAAATCACGCTTTATTTCAACTTTCGGTTGGTCATTGGCGAATCTATGAGGGGGATCGACCCCAGCATCATCATCAATGCGTCTGAGGAGACCGTATGGTGAATATGGTAATTTAAGCTGTAAACTGTTCAAAAACCCACTTCATTCATTCGTCTTCTTCCTCAAGAGAGTCATGTTTATTCATAGCTACTTTTACAACATCCTTCTTATGAACCGAATGTCCGTCCGCGGCTGTTCGACCCAGCGGAGAATGTGTGGCGGGATGTGTGCTGGCTTGGTGTTGTCTAAATGTTGCCGTTGTTGCTGTTGAAACTTACGTTATGAATGATTTACGATATTTTGTAATAAACATTTGGTGATGTTGTGGACACCACCACCATCATCACTACCACCATTGCCGCCAACGCCACCGCCACCATCGTACCATCTCCATGCATGCAGCCCCAGACGTTCCCGGACTATGTAAAAGAATACGTTCTGTCATTGCCTTTCCAAAAATGTGCAAAAGAAGATGAAACGCTCTCTGATGGTCACCGATACGAGGGTTCTCAATTTCCTTTTTGTATTTAGAATCTTGGTGTTTTTTTCTTTTTCTATGCTGTTGTTATTTGAGTTCCTTTTTGTTGCTTAGCATCGGTGTTATGTGTGTTTGCATTAAATTTTCAGCAATGACCGGAAAATTATGATTATTTATTATCATCTTCAATGGCAAAGTGGCCGTATTGCCCCTTTCATCTATGGAAGTACGTACGGAAAACAAAATGTGTTGTTGGAAGTAGTGATAGAGGGGTAAATTTCTTATCAGATTTTAAAATAATAAATATTATGACAGCCATAATGATATTTAATACTGCTGATGTAAAATATAATTTATTTAAAAGATTACAAACAAATATGAAGTTAAAGGTAAAGGCGCTATTGCATAGCAAGAAGGGTTAATTGATGGCTACCTAGATATGGAAAACGCATCGCATACATAGAATTGATTTGGGAATTCGGTAAGAAAAATATGTAATTGAAGAAAAAACTGCTACGGGGACGGTCCCAAAACTAACCGAGCTAACAAAGAAGACACACAAAAGTTAGGAAAAATTTCTTTTATTTTTCAACACAATCCCTTTTTAGCTCGATACACTTTTTTTTTTTAGCAATATTCAATAGTTTCTATACCCTGTTTATAGTAAGAACTTTCAGACTCCTTAAAATAGACATCAATCGCAGACTCCACCTCTGCATTGTTGGCAAATCTTTTAACACCGAGTCATTTTTTCAACTTTAGAAGTAGAATATAGTCCGAGAGAGCTAAATATGGCCAATAAGACGCATGATGAAGCAATCCGAACTTTAATTCATTAATACTGGTCATCGTAATAGTGGATGTGTGAACTGGGGCGTTGTCTTGATGAAACAATACTTTCTTTATCGCTAAATGCAGCATTTTCCCATAATTTCATCACCTAAATTCTGCAATAAATTAGCATAGTATTCGCCGTTGATGGTTTTTCCTTTCTGAAGATAATCAATAAAAATAATCCCGTGCTCATCCTAAAAAACAGAAGTCATGACCTTGCCTGCATATGAAGCCGTCTTCGATTTTTTTAGGCACCACTCTCCCACATCAGTCCACTGCATTGATTGCTCTTTTATCTCAAGAGTGAGGTGGCGGACCCATGTCCCATCTATGGTTATAAAACGACGCAAAAATTCGGCTTAATTGCGGTGAAACATCACCAAACACTCTACTGAAACATCTTCTCGATGCTGTTTTTGCTCTATTGAAAGCAAGCGCGGCACCCACCTTGCGCATAGCTTATTCATCTTTAAATCATCGGTCAATATACTATTCATGACACTTTTTGAAATGCCTCTCATTTCAACTAGCTTACGCGCCTTCAGCCGACGATCGGCCAATACAATTTTGCAGATTTTCTTAACCGTGCCTGGTCGACTAACTCAATTGGTCAATCACTACGGTGTTCGTCTTAGCAGCTCCAGTGATGTCGCTTAAACTCTGCTACCCAATATTTTACAGTCGTAAACGAAGGGGCAGACTCCCCCAGAGTAGAATCTAGCTCGGCTTAAATATTGGTTGGACTCAGACCTTTCAAATGGAAATATTGAATTACATAACGGCGACCAATTGTTTTCATATTTACAAATTCACTGAGATCGTTTGCTTTTGATAGCCCAAATAAAAATACTGAACTATGTTGCGCCACGAGACTTGAAACACATATGTTTTATAAGGTTGCCACTTTTCACCAAATTAATTTTTTTCAAACTACAGGCTAGATTTAGGACCCCCATGTAGAATGCATACTTCTAATTTCATGACATCAATTTCTGTCATTTGGCTCCAGGCGCTGGGCCATTTATCGGGTCGTTCGGAAAGTTCGTTTGATTAATTCGTCAGTTCACCATACATCACTTCTCATGACGTAGAGTTCCTTCACACACTATCAAAACACTTCCGCCCACCCCTTCTCTAAACTGTTTACTATTGTTTACATGTGAACTCATTCTAGCCGTGAGTGGTTTATAGCGTTTAAAAAAAAAGTGTTAAAAAGTGGAAAAAAAATGAGCAAAAAAGAGCATTTTAGGCATATTATGCTGTATTCTTTCCGGAAGAGAAAAACGGCTTCTAAGCCAACCGAAAAATGCAGTCTGTTTGTGAAGAAAACGGACCAAATGAAAGAATTTGTCAGAAATGGTTGAAAAGATTTTCTACGGGTGACTTTTCCGTAACGGACACTCCCAAATTAGGACGACCAAAAGAAGTTGTTTCCGAGGAGGTGAGAGATTTAATTATTGTTAATCCCCCTGCAGCAGTTAGAGAAATTGCTGAAATAATCAAAAAATCAGTCTCAACCGTTCACGGGGTCATAAAAAAGCTCGGATTTGTGAGCAAACTCGATGAGTGGATACCTCACTCTCTCACCGAGGCTTCACATTGCCTTGCGGACCCGTCAGAAACTGTCAGAGCTTGAGTGGGAAGTTTTACCCCACCCACCGTCCCCCCAGACCTCGCCCCGTCGTCACCCTCGTCACGCTGTTTCGCAGTCCGAGCAACAACTTGAAGAATTTGAATTTCCAAATCGAATTGAACGCTTTTTTTTCAAAAAAACCTCGCGAGTTTTATGATAGTGGAATTAAAAAGCTCCCAGAGAATTGGGAATAAGTTATTAAAAAGGGGGAGATTATATAATAGATGAAAATAATTGTTTTCTTGTATATAAATTTCTTTAAAAAAACGAACGAACTTTCCGAACAACCCAATATTTTAAACTACTTCCCAACGAAGAGGAATGCACTGATAGTTGTAGCTTTTTTTATGAGATGATCCTATTTCCGACTCCTTAATTACCGGTTTCGTTACAGACTAAGAAACCTACACACCAAATTTTATGACTTTAACTTTATTTGTCCCAGACCACTTTTGAGGTAACGGTTTGATCCTGTTAAAGTAGAATTTTGAAAATGCACTTTTGTCGCGCGGCTACATCATAGTAGTAACGTTTACATTAATGGTGGTGATTCCTGAATAAGCGGTTTGTCAAGGATGATGGTATCATTTTTGAACTTTTATAATATAAATCCCTTCTTGTTTCTCACTTATGGTGGCAGATGAATTTGCGAACCCAATTTAATGATTCAGGCTTCAACATTTTGTTCTTAGTGATAGTGCCAATGTTTCACCCTTTCTTTCTTGCTCCACCCTAAAAAGTACAAATTCCGACAAAACTCTTTTTGACTACACTATAATAATAGAGTATTCAATAGTATATAAACGTCATTTCTTGATTTTAGACTTTTATGAGCAGTGATACTATTTTTTGTCCCTCTTCTATCTTTGTTTATACCTAAAGCCAAGAATTGCTTTTACATATTTTCTTGCCGTGCACCTACTCTGTAAGAAGAATGTGGATGATCTTCTATCGTTTGTGTTATTTGATGATATCATTTTTCTCAATACTCTTTATTATGTAAATATGCCTTCAATCGTTTGCTGTGGATTACCATTTTCGGGTTATGGACCCGAAAATTTTGTTAAATTTTAGGTCTAGTCTGGCCAGTGGTACTATTTCAATCCCTCTTTACTATCCATATCGCCCACCTATTTTGGAAGTTCAATATGTACACTAATTTTCGTGATGTTTGAGGCTGTAATGGTTGCAAATTTTAACCTTTTTACTCTGTATTACCCTTTAAGCCTTAAAGGTTTAGGTATTAAAGTTTACCTTAAAGTTTAAGGTATGTATTCTAAAAAATACCTTCTTATTGCTTTAATTATCTAGAAGGGGGCAATAAGGACACCAATTTTCCTGATTCTAACTCTATCCGTTTGAGCTCGGTAATAGTATCAGGAGGCTTGCCCTTTTTACCATGTTTTTACACCTAGAAGATTTCATTTTAAACAATTCTTTCTTGTCGTTTGTGTAATCTTGAATTAGAACATGGACAGCCGTTCGAGCTGGGCGATCATTTCATTCCTAAAAGTATGAATTTTGAAAAATATCTTCTTAACACGTTTCTAATCTGGAAGTGAGCCATGGATACTAATTTTCAAGATACTACTTCTAGCCTTATGAGCTGGATGATGGCACCTGATTCGTCCCCTATGACCTTGTTTTACCCCCAAAATTACGAATTTCGAAAAACCCCTCATTGCCGCCTGTTTAGTCCGGAAGGGGAATATGAACACCAATTCTAACCATTTCTAGCTTTAGCCGTTCTAGCTTAGTCGTTTAGGCTGAGCGATGGTACCAATTTTATCCCTTTTTACCCTGTTTTTATGTTTAACAGTGCGAATTGTGGAAAATCACTTCTTATCGTGCTCCTACCCAATAACTGATTCCAAATATTCTTGATTCTAGCTTTGTTCGTTTGGCAGGCGCTATGTATGATAAGTCAGTCTGTCAGTTAGTCAGTCGGTTAGTAAGGCAATAATTTTATATGTATAGGTTGGAAACGCCCCTAAATTAGTTTTATGTTTATGAAATTTCATTTTGAAAATGTTTGAAATTAATTGAAAACCCTGTTTTGCTTCACAATAGCTTATGTGTAGCCATTTGTGTTGACTTCAAAATCCATTGGGAAATCTTAAAATTCACTTTTTTCCGAAAAGGTTTCACAATTTTTAATGGACTAAGTTGAGAATTGCATATGTTTAAAAAAAGGGGGAACAGATTATTAAAATATAGAAAAGTTTAGTTAGATTCTTTAAAAATTCTTCTCGTTGTAAATTCTTTTAAGCAGGCCATTTTATCATCACCGTTACAGTCACCTTCTCCCCTTCCTTAGGTTTTCCATACCCCCTCTCTCTCCAACTATGTTATGATTGATGAAATCTTAATGTAAATCTTAATTACGGTTGATATTATTGTTTTGATGGGCACTTGAAATTTTGTCCAGCTCCGCTGCCATCCCATCATTTGGCCATCGCAGTCACGTCAAATGCATTTTCAATCAGACTTTCAAAGAAATGAAGATGATTTCTCTTGATGTTCTTTTCGTTTTTGCAATAAGAAACCTTTCATCTCTAATTGATTTCATTCACATAAATTCTTCAAGAATGGAAAGAAAAGAACTTGAAAGTTCTCATACGGTTTACTTTTGGCAAAACAAAAGAGGAGAACAACTTGACCTCTCATTTCTCTCAATGATGTGATTGCCGATTCATGCCAACTTTCTTGGCAAGCGAACAGTTTTTGCGTATTTTATGAAATGGAAATCATTGATGCATTTCGTTTCTGCTTGATATATCTCTCTCTCTCTCTTTCTCTGCCATTTGGGAGTTTTGTTGTGCAACTTATTGTGCAATTCTTAATGTTTTATTGTTATATTCCATGTTGAATGTTGAATGTTGAATGTCTCTACCCGGTAGTCAAATGCTGCAGCAAGCGTTGCATGTTCTCTGTTGCATTTTGTTAATGTTTGTCTGAGGGGCTTTAAGGCTAATTGCAAATGAAAGTGTGAATTTGTATCTTTCTTTTATTCGACCGGTTGTTTTGGTTGTCTGCATCTGTGCGTTTAAATTTTAATGTTTGAATGGTTTTTCTTTCTGCCTTTTCATGCACTTAAAGGGGTCAAAACATTTAGGCAGTCGAATAAAGCGATAAATTATGGTGTTCGGTAAGGAACGAAGTAAGTACTAAAGATGTTGTTAAAAAGGATATCATCTTGTTGCCTTATAAGAAATGTTTTTATTATATTTCATTGCCGGCAAAGAAGAGCACATGCCGGTTTGTGATATATGAATTTAGACTACAAAGAACTCAAGAGAGAAATTACATGCCAATGAATATTGACAAGCGCCGATGACGGCTAAGAATTATAGGCATTTTTAATAAAGCTTAAACCTGCAACAATATCATATATTAGCCATTAAAGTGTCCTTAGTAGAAACAATTATTTATAATATAATATAAAAAAAATAGAAATAATAATATAGTCATCAAAGTTTGTTTAGTCACTTATAAAATTATTCCTCATTGACTCAGTAGCGGAATTTATGCCTTCTATCAGTCATGATTTTGAAGTCAATATTCAAGCTTTATTTTCCAAATTATCTAGAGCAACATAGCACAGCAAGTACTTCCCCTGTGGTAGTTATATAGAAGTCTCTTTATCAGATATCTTCACTAAAAAAAATCCGGACTAAATTCGGATTGAAAATAACTCAAAATAAGTATAGGGTGATTTTTTAAGATTTAAGTTTTTCAGGTTGGCAGCACGGGTTGGTAAAGTGTCAAAGTGAAAAGTGTACAGTATACTCTGCCTTATGCATTATGGAAAGACTAACAAACGAGCAACGATTGCAAATCGTTGAAATTTATTATCAAAATTCGTGCTCTGTGACAAATGTGCATCGTTTGATACGACCATTTTATGGTCGTCATAATCGACCTGCCGAATTAAAAATTCGTGCTGTTATCTCCAAATTTCGCATTAAATTTACTTTGTTGTTCATAAAACCATCGACTCGCATGCGTAGAGTGCATACCGAAGAAACTATAGCAGCCGTAGCGACCAGTGTTACTGACGATCATGAAATGTCAATTCGTCGCCGTTCTCAGCGATTGGGCATGTGTTACTCAACCACAAGGATTTTTTTTGCCCCAATTGGCTGAATTGAACTTGATTGATATGTGGTTTCATCAGGACGGTGCAACATGCCACATAGCTTGTGAAACAATGGATATGTTGAGGGATGAATTTGGTGAACAGCTTATCTCTAGATTTGGCCCTGTGAGTTGGCCCCCAAGATCTTGCGATTTAACGCCTCTTGATTAATTCTTGTGGGGTTATGTCAAGTCGTTAGTCTATGTGGACAAGCCGAACACTATTGAAGACTTACAGGATAACATAACACGCGTTATTCGTGTAATGCAGGCCGAAATGCTCGAAAAAGTGACGAAAAATTAGACCTTCCGAATAGACATTTTGAGACGGAGCCGCGGACAACATTTACATGAAATTATCTTTAAAAATTAAATGGCAAAGACCAATTTATCGATTCCAATAAACAATTTTAATATATGATGCAAATTTGAGGGTTGTATTCGATTTTTAAGAAGACTACGGTTAAGAAATCACCCTTTATATACCAAATCTCTTCAATACTAGTTTTACCTAAAACGTGTAAGTGAAACTTAAGCTACGATGAATTTTGCCAGATTTGAGTATGCGTGAAAATAATGCGTACTTAAAAAATAAGTACGCAAACTTCCTCGAATAATTTTCCTACATATTTTGAATAAGCAATTGGCTGAATGGAGTTCAAAACGTTGAAAAAAATAGGTAATGGTAAAACATTGCCTATTGAAAACGTTGGTAGTTGAGGAAAACAAGTTTGTTTTAATTTCTGGTATCCGCACTAAAATTATACAAAGTTCTGATTGGGACTTCGATAATCCAATTAAAATTATATTGATTTTTTTCCTGTTTTATGAATCCAAAACGAAACTACAAGGTTATCCTTATTTCGGTGTCAAACATAAAGTTAAATAAAACACACATAAAGCTGTGAAACTTTTATTTTATTATACAAGGGCGGTCCAAAAACTAGCAGACCTAACGTATAGATGGTTTGGAAATAATTATTTTTTTTGAAAAAAAGCAACCTTATAAAACATATGTTTTAAGCTTTAAGGTACCACGTTATTCAGTATTTTTATTTGAGCCATCAAAAGTAAACGATCTCGGTAAACATGGAAAAAATTGGTCACCGTTATATAATTCAATATTTCCATTTGAAAGGTCTCAGTCCAACCAATGTTAAAGCCGATCTAGATTTTATTCTGGTGGAGTCTGCTCCTCCGTTTACGACTGTAAAATGTAGCAGAGTTTAAACGAGCCCGTATGAGCTGACAAGACGAACATCGCGTAGTGGCCGATCAATTGAGGTGCCCATCATGCCAGACACGGTTAAGAAAATCCATGAAAATGATTGTGGATGATCGTCGGCTAAAAGTGCGTGAGCTAGCTGAAATCATAGGCATTTCAAAAAGTGCTATACACCGTATATTAATCGAAGATTTGAAGATGAGAAAGCTGTGCGCAAGATGGATGCCGCGCTTGCTTTCAATAGAGGAAAAACAGAGTCGTAAAGATGTTCCAGTAGAGTGTTTAGCGATGTTTCATCGCAATAAAGCTGAATTTTCGTGTCGATTTATAGTCATGGATGAGTTGTGGGTCCATCACTTCATACTTGAGACAAAGTGGACAGTCATAGCAGTGGACTGGAATGGGGGAATAGTGTCCAAAGAAGGCGAAGACGGTTCCATCCGCTGACGGGTTATGGTTATGCTAATTTATAGCAGCGTTTAGGTGATGAAATTATGGAAAACAAAGTGTTGTCTCATCAAGTTAATGCTCCAGTTCTCACATACTCTAATGGCGATGGCGGCCAAAATTAAAGAATTAAAGTTCGAGTTGCTTCATCACGCACCTTATTCGCTAGATTTAGCTCCCTCGGATAATTTTCTATATCCAAACTTGAAAAAATGGCTTAATGGTAAAAGATTTGCCAATAATAAAGAGGTGGAGTCTGCGGTTGATGGTTATTTTAAGGAGTTTGGCAGTTCTTACTATAAACCGATACCTGCAAACTAACTTGATCATATATATAACCCATGGCCCTCAGGCACAACGTTTTTCATAACACCCATTAGATGAGCAATCTAACTTATTTTACAGCTTCGGGGTAAGCATGATAGTAAACCATAATCACTTGGTTTAACTTCGTCTACCAGTCGTAAAATAGTTCTGGTTTTCTTTAATGCGTTATCATAAAAGATTTAGGATAAGAAGCAATAGATTTAGAATAAGAATCATCCGATGATTTCATCAGTACCAGTAATAGTACAGTGATTTTTTTTTGAGATTGTTCATCTGAGAGCTCTCAGGCACAGTTCTGCCAACATTTAAACTGCTGTGAAATCATCTGTTAGATAAGTAATTTACCTTACTTAAAAGCCTCGAAGTAAAACCATAATCACTTTGTTTAACTTCGTTCGCCAGTCAAAAAAAGTTCTGCTCTTCTTTTATGCGTTTTCATAAAGAATTTTGAAATGTTATTAGATGTGGATTTACAGTCACCAAATTTGTCTACTGTGAGAATCTCATCCCAATATTTAGCTGGGCTCTCCGACATATGGAGAAGTTTCTCTGAGGTCTGAATTTTATGTACGAAGTGTGAAGAAGTGCAATTTAATCAGTAAACAAATTTCTCTATTGGTTTGCCAAGTAAATACGTAATCCTTTTGTTTAGTTTTTGCATTTATTTTTGTAATTTGAAGGTTTTTCTTTACTTTAACTAAAACGTATTTGTTTACGTTTCCTGTCATTCCTGTCACATTTTACTTTTAAAACAAACCCAGTCAAAATCTAGACATAGTAAATGTTACTTTTCAGTCATGAGTGGCATATGAATGGACAGTAATTTAATACAACCACCCGGATAAGTTTTGGAATTGCAAGTGAAAGGTAAATTGTAAATACGTATTCCAGTGTATTTCTCTGGCAATGTCATGGAATGTCACAATTTGGAAAAAGGACAACAAATTTGTTAACATTAAGACAAGCGCATAAGCTTCTATTACAGTAAATTTTAGCTTGTTGTTAAACTTAAACTAAAAAACAAAACTATTTTAAAGAGCTTTTACACAAATTTTGCCAGTCTAAATCTCATTTGCATTTCCAGCCATTAGCTACATCCTAAGCGGAAAGAACACAAAATTGCATAAAACAATATTTGAAATTCAAAACGACCATTTCATTATTCACGAAAAAATCACAACACAGTAGAATATCAAAATCCCATCTGCCTTTGCCGATGCTGGTGCTGCTGGTATTTCGTCGTTTCATGGGAGTAAACTCAGTTGTTTGAATAGCCCAATGTTTGGAATAGTAAAATAAAGTTAATCCTTTTTTCAAATGTATGCACATGTCAGAGGAAATATAATAACTTTATTTCAATGCAGTACAAAAAAAAAAAAAACAGAAAAGGTGCCTTCTGGTAAGATATATGCAAAATATAATTTACATTGTATGAAAACGGAAGCGAGCAGTTCGTTTGACATCATAATAATTAATCAAGTTGAGAAACTGAAATGAAAAATTGAATTTGCGGATGTGCGTTGTACAATGAAAGCTCTTGTGTTTCACTTTAATGACACAGCGAATATTGTTCAACAACCCACATATTTAATAAGAAATTTTAAATCTAAATTTTTTTCACAATTGGGTGTTGACGCTAACGTTCCTTGCTTTTCAATTGCATTGAACATTTTTGCCATTTGTGTGAAACACAAAGACATGCTGGAACAAAAATTCATAAAACGCGTTATAACCTGGTGATAAAACCTCATTTTACAAATTAAACATACAGACAAGTCAATAAGCATCGGAATGACGTCTTCCAAACGAGTCGAAACAAAAACAACCACGCCCATGTCAATCAAAAGCCAAGGTAATGATGACGGTTTTCTGATTATCGCGGCGTTGTGCACTTGAAACTCTTGCCAGAAGGTCAGACGATAAGTAAGGAATATTATTTGGGCGCTATTTGGCATTTAAGGGAGTAGTCCTCGAAAAAATAAAGACTTCTTGAAACGAAAATTCATGGATTGTACACCGCAATAACGTGCGATCTAATAAGGCTATAATTGATAAGAAAAATTGAATTTGCGGATGTGAGCCGTATAATTAAATCTCTAGCTTTTCACTTCAACGGCTAGGCGATTGTTGTTAAACGAACTAAATATTTATTAACAAATTTTTAATCCAATTTTTATCCACAATTGGGGGATTGACGCTAACGTTTCCCGTGATTTTATGGCAATGAACATTATTGTCATTTGTGTTAAATAAACCCTCTTGCATACAATGAATGAGATATGGAAGAGTTTCTCCCATTCAAGGAACTTAAAATTTCATTTTTAGACTCACTCAATGAGGCCTACAATTTCATGATGATTTCGAACGTCCCAGTTCGTCGATTTATTGGAGTATTCTGTGTCCGTTAGACACATCGGGGTGACCGTGGCTCAAATGGCAATACGAGGGCGGTCCCTAAACCACCCAACCTGACGTATAGATGGTGCCAGTAATTTGAAAGAAATTATATTGATGAGAAGTTGCTACCTTATAAAACACATGTTTTAAGTTTCAAGGCGCTGCGTTGACCATAAACAAATTTCCATCGTTGATCTTGCAGGCGTTAGATGATAGAATTTTTGATTATTTTCTATGTCCCAGTAAGTTCCTATACTTTCCCTTTTCCATTCTATTCACAACAGCTTCTTCTATTTAAAAGGCAGTCTGCCTATCTTCTGTATTTCTTAGAATTTTATTTTACAGCACACCGTACAATTGGCTGTGGGGTTGTCATATATCCAGCATCCTTTTCCCCAGATAATATGTTTATAATTAACCTAAAATATCTTCGATATGGCAAAGTTCTTAACCAAATCTTTTGGAAAATACCTATAATTTGTCACTAATCAACACAAATGACCGACCATGAAGCGATAGTTAATACAACCATAACGTTCGCATGATTGCGGGTTCAATACCGCAATAGCCACCTACGAGGACGGTCCCAAAACTAGCCGACCTAAAAAAGAAGACACAAAAAAGTTGGAAAAATTCTTTTTATTTTTCAACATAATTTCCTTTTTGGCTCTATACACTTTTTCCAGCGATATTCAATAGCTTTTATACTCTTATTATAGTAAGAACACATACGAGGGCGATCCCAAAACTAGCCGACCTAACAAAGAAGACACAACAAAGTTGGAAAAAATGTCCTTCGTTTTTTAAGATAATCTCATTTAGCTCGATGTTTACAGTAAGAACTGTCCAACTCCTTAAAATAGCCATCAACCGCAGATTCCAGCTCTTCATATCTTTTTCCGCCGTGCCATTTTTCGAAGTTTGGAAATAGAAAATAGTCCGAGGGAGCTAAATGTGGCGAATAAGGGGTGTGATAAAGGAATTCGACCTTTAAATTAATTAATTCTGGCCATCGCAATAGTGAATATGTGAACTGGAGCATTGTATGGATGAAACAACACTTTATTTTTCGCCAAATGCGGCCTTTTTCCCATAATTTCGCCACCTAAACGCTGCAATAAATTAGAACAATATTCGTCGTTCATGGTTTTTCCTTTCTGAAGATAATAAAAATAATCCTATGCGTATCTTAAAAACAGATGCCATGACCTGCGAACAGATGGAACCGTCTTTGCCTTCTTTGGATACAATTCTGGAATGTAAGAATAGTCCCTTTTTGTCAAATGTGGTGAACCCATGTCTCATCCATGGTTATAAATCGATGCAAAAATTCGGTTTCATTGTTGTATAGGTAAAACATCGCCAGACACTCCAATGAAACATCTTCACCAACGCTGTTTTTGCTCTACTGAAAGCAAGCGCGGCACTCATTTTGCTTACAGTTTTCCCATCTTCAAATCCTCGGTCAATATACGATGTATAGCATTTTTTGAAATGCCTATCATTTCAGCTAGTTCATGCACCCTCAGCCGACGATCATCCTACACCATTCTGTGCAGTTTCTTAAACGTGTCTGGCATAGACACATCAATTGGTCGACCACTATGCAGCTCGTACGGCCTAGTTTAAACTCCGCTACCCAATATTTTATAGCAATAAACGAAGGAGCAGACTCTCCCGGAATATAATCTAGCTTTCTCATCTTCAAATCCTGGGTCAATATACGATGTATAGCACTTTTTGAAATGCCTATCATTTCAGCTAGACACGCACCTTCAGCCGACGGTCAACCAATACCATTCTGTGGATTTTCTTAAATGTGTATGCTACCCAATATCTTACAGTCGTAAACGAAGAAGCAGTTTTTCCCAGAGTATAATCCAGCTCGAACTGAGACCATTCAAATGGAAATATTGACTAATTTCTCTACAAATTTCAAACTCACTGAAATCGTTTACTTTTGATCGCTCAAATGAAAATACTAAACATTGTGGCGCCTTGAAACTTAAACTTAAATATTTCATAAGGTTGGCACTTTTTAACAAAATAATTGTTTTCAAACTACTGGCACCATCTATGCGTCAGTTCGGCTAGTTTTGCCACTGGCCTCATAAGACAAAGAGGATTCGCTGCAAGAACAGCTATTTTTTCCGAAAATGCGTTCGAAGGATGTTTTGTTGTTTGGATTATTCGTCGACATAAGTTTATTATATCGGAAGAGTCCTAGTTTGAGGGTGATACAATAAATTTGAGTGAATAATAATTATTAAGTATTTTATTGACCAATTCCCAGTAGTTTTTTGAGAGAATGTACATTGTAAATTTATAATCCATAGATCTATTTCTGACGATTTGTATCAGGTTTAAAAACGGATTTAATTCTTTCATAGTTCTGAGTCCTTAACCCGAAATAATTGTTCAAATTAAAAATTCCGTGTCAAAGTTAAACGTTTATCATGTCCCCTGAGCAGTAGTTTGTTATTCGCAGGATGTGGACCACACACTAGAAACTGTCCTCTTCCTCTAACTTCTTCCATTCGTCCTTGTGTGTTTTTTCTTTTTTTTTTGGGAACCCGTAACTAATTTAAATATGTGGCCAACAAATGAAGCTCAACTCCGAGTACAATTTTAATCGAATAAGTGAATGAATGGAATAGAAATGCATGTTAATAGTCTAGGAGGCCACAAACCCCAACAAATGTAATACTAAAGCATTGAAAGCAATCCTGGCGCGGGTGGGAAATAAAAGTCAAACGAAAATTTTCGATGTATGTGCTTAATGTGGCCGCAATAGCATACTGAACGCTATGGCTAACAAAATGGGGACAATGATAATGTCAAGCAGAAAAAGATTCAACAGCGCTGGAACTGGACGAAACTGGTTGCTAATGTTGGTTCTATGCAATAAAGGAAGTGGTTGAAAATCCCGAAAGTAAATTAACAAATGCTTTGCATATTTAATAACTACAAATATCTCCAAATAACAGGACCGCAAAAAAGGGCACACATACTTGTTACAACATCCTTGCCATGAAAAGGACACATGTTGCTTTAGCCAGAAAATTTAAATGAATAAATTTCTCTGAGTTTTGCAAATATTTGCAATTCTAATGTATACATTTTTTTTGTGTTATTTTGTCAAGAATTGCGAAATCACTTTTAAAATTTGTTTAAGCAACAATTCTAATAGATTTTAGGAAATAATAAATTCTCATTTAAGTTTAAAGTTGCTTCCACTAGAACATTCATTTTAGAACTTAAGAACTTTCTGTTCTGCCAGACATTATAAATCTTAACATTAAACCCATTAAATCACTGCTTTCTTGTGCTGCCCATCATGCAGTTTAGTTCTTAAGTTTTGCTCTGCCACCTTAGAGGAACATTTGAGAAAATTTACATCAGTCTTGCATTGAGGTCTTCTTCCTCTCTGTTTTAGAAAATGGTATCTTCACATTTGCTATAATTTTCAAAAGATTTACTGATGATTTCGTTCGTCTTTTCCTTCATTAGGTTTTTGGCATAGCGTTGCTCTCTTTTTTTTCCTCTGTTTGGTTCTCGCTCCTTTGTGACTGTGAATATCTTTAAAATTATGAACAAAGACAAATAAATCTTAAGATTTAGTTGGTTTTCTTTCAGATGATACGAATACGAATAGTTGCTGTAAAGGTTCAAGCGATTGTTTGTTTAAGGTAAAAGGACTCTAAAGCGATTTGAAAGAATAAGAGCAGAGAGTTCATGCAAAATAGCTGTGACATGGACGGTGTGGGCAACCTAAAAGGGATTTGAAGGGCCGAACTGTGAGCAAGTTCTTCACACTTCCAAAGACTTCTGTTGGAACAAAAGATGACTTTCTTCGAAAGTCTCATGAGAAGAGAAATTATTGGAAATTGCTTTGAATAACATAACACAACTTTTGAGAAAATTGCACTCTTGCCAAAGGTTAAGGCTCACTTTTATAGCTCGGTAGCCGATAATTTAAAAAGGCAAACGTTTTGTGTTAGTTTTTCATAATTTCCGTGGCTTTCTCATTGAAAGTTATGAAAATGTGTTCTATTTTTGGTGGTTGTTATAATCTCGTAATAATTTTCGTAATTTGCCTTACAAAATCTAAAGCAGCAGTGTAGAAACATAAAGTAAATCAGGTTCTTATTATTATGCGTGTTATTCAATTTACACTTTAACGAATTTTTAGTACTCTAAATGATACCCTTAAATTTCAAAGAGGTTAATTAACAAAAATGTTGATGAAACTACAAAAGGGGTACCCGTTATTGTATATATCGTGAAATATCATGTGTATATAGGGTGATTTTTTAAGATTTAAGTTTTTCAGGTTGGCAGCACGGGTTGGTAATGGCGTCCAAACGTCATCTGTCAAAGTGGAAAGTGTACAGTATACTCTGCCATTTCATAATGGAAAGACTAACAAACCAGCAACGATTGCAAATCGTTGAAATTTATTATCAAAATTCGTGCTCTGTGACAAATGTGCATCGTTTGATACGACCATTTTATGGTCGTCATAATCGACCTGCTGAATCAACAATTCGTGCTGTTATCTCCAAATTTCGCACCAAATTTACTTTGTTGGACACAAAACCATCGACTCGCATGCGTAGAGTGCGTACCGAAGAAAATATTGCAGCCGTAGCGACCAGTGTTAATGGTGATCGTGAAATGTCAGTTCGTCGCCATTCTCAACGATTGGGCATGTGTTACTCAACCACAAGGAATTTTTTGTTGCCCAATTGCCTGAGTTGAACTTGGTTAACATGTGGTTTCATCAGGATGGTGCAACATGCCACACTGCTCGTGAAACAATGGATATGTTGAGGGATGAATTTGGTGAGCAGCTTACCTCTTGATTTGGCCCTGTGAGTTGGCCCCCAAGATCGTGCGATTTAACGCCTCTTGATTAATTTTTGTGGTGTTATGTCAAGTCGTTAATCTATATGGACAAGCCGAACACTATTGAAACCTTACAGGATAACATAACACGCGTTATTCGTGGAATACAGGCCGAAATACTCGAAAAAGTGACGAAAAATTGGACCTTCCGAATGGACATTTTGAGACGGAACCGCGGACAACATTTACACGAAATTATCTTTAAAAAATTAAATGGCGAAGACCAATTTATCGATTGCAATAAAAAATTTTAATATATGATGCCAATTTGAGTGTTTTATTCGATTTTTAAACAAACTACGATTAAAAAATCACTCTATATATAGCAGGGTAAAAATAAATTATTTTTCTTGTAGATGGTTTTAGTAATCTGTATCTCGCATTGTATAAGCGCGATCGGGTTACGCTAGATGGCGTTAGATAAGATTTCGTTCGCAAAAAGCTGTGAGATGTCGCGTGATCTGCAGTTTAACGTAATCTGAAGTTTAGCATCAGTTTAAAAAACATTTACGAGACCTATCGATTACTCGAATATCGATATTGAGCGGTTCGTACGTACTGGAGGTCAATTTTTACTTTTTTATTTTGGAAAGAAATTATTTAATGAATAATCTCTAAACATTTAAACAAAACTTAAAACTTTACAATTTTATAGGAACTTAGAGACGCATTTTACTTTTTACTCAAAAGTCTTAATGCATGTATCTTCGTAACTAGATATCATTCAACAACATTCGTCAAATTAATTCCGAAATGCAACATTGTCAACACCATTACAAAAATTTTAGCAAATTTTAAATGTTTACTTCTCCGGAAAAAAACATTTTTTGAAAATTTCGTCTAAGAAGTGTTTAATACAAAAGTAGTCCGTTATTTTCCAATAGATGGCTTTAATAATTTGTATCTCGCGTTGTATAAATGCGTTCGGACTACACTAAATGGGGTTGGAAACATAAGATTTCATACTCCGGAAACTTCTCAGACAACTGACTCAATATTGTCTCAGTATTGCCGTCTTTAACGTAGCCCAAAAAAAAAAAAAAAAAAAACAACGGCGTCTAATCGCATGATTCTAGTGGCCAATTGACGTCGCCAAAATGAGAAATTGCGCTTTCTTGAAACTTCTTATGCAATAGAACCAAAATCGGTCGTGTATGGGTCGTGGCACCGTCTTGTTGAAATCACATATCGTCCAGTCGGTTATTGTACGATTATAGTGCTCGAAACTGAAATTAGGACTACCAGCCACACTTTCACTAACAGAAGCTATATTTTGGACAGTGCGTATACTGCGATGATGCACAGGCCTAACCACATCTATAACGCTTCCAGTCTTCCCAAATTTTATTATAATCTTGCCAATTCCTTGCACAGTAGTTCGATTATGACGACCATAATTACGCCGTATTATCACGAAAAGTGACCACATTTAAATCACCACATTTGTAGTAAGTTTTGTCTGTATTTACGCGTTTGGTTTGGTCTGGTTGTTAACCAATCCATATTCGTAAATGGCAAACCTTTTCCTAAATAAATAACACTTCAGACGACTGGTATTTAACAGCTGACAGCCTTGCCATACCGGCAACCTATGTTTATGGCAGTCAATAATCCAACTCTCAAATTTACTTTGCGGAAAGACTTCAGTCCTCGTTACAAATTCTCTTTTATGTATTTCACTGACTGGAGAGGAGTAGTCTGAAATTTTGGAAAGAGAGTAAATCTAGGTCGTATTACCAGCAGGTAATGCTTTTTATGAATTCTTGCAGAAAACTCAGGTTTTTCGGAACTAGTCGATCTGCAATGTGTTTTTTATCCAAATAATCTTGTAAAATTATAGAATTGATTCGTGAGACACCGAAAATTCAACGGTTATCTCTCCCAAAGGAAAATACTGATTTTCGGCCACCATTTCACCGGTGCTAAGTTCAGTTGAGGGCCGACCGAGGACCGACCATAATGAGCCAAATCTTCTACCATACCTTTGTCTTTTTTTATTGCACTGTACCGCTCATTTGCAAGTATTTTTGATACAGCCCATTCACCATAAGCTTTTTTTGACATTTTCGGTGATTCGGTACAAGAAATTCCATTTGTAATGCAAAACTTTAAGAAAGGTTCTTTGTTCAAAATTTGTATCTGAAAAGCACACAAACAGAATCAGTAGAATCGTGCAATTTAAACAATTTAAATGATAAATTGCGCTCAAGCTACGCGCCAGTATAGAGGATATTTGTGCCAGCTTAACGACCAACACAAGTAATTTAGAAAATTTGAAAATTTGTTGTACTATTCAACAATAAAAAATCTGATGACAAAGTACAACTTTTGGTGTATTTTTGTATAAGAAATCTATTATTTTTATTTCAAGTATAGTAGGGTATTTATTGCTACAAATTATCGTCAATCATTCGTACGATATGTTATGTTTTTCTTTTTAATTTGTAGTACAATTTAAGGTATTTTCTGCAATGAAAGTTAAGAAGTTACGTACTTTTTGATTCATACTTTAAATTAAATGAAAGACAATCTTTTGCTGGTGTAATTTAATTTAATGTAATTTAATTTTTTTATATGCTAGCAGATTTCCTTTAAGTGTCCCATAAAAGTTACGAAAAAGTACTATTTTTGTTACTTTATTTATGTGCGAATAGCAGCGTTGAATTGAATAAAAGTGGTTGCGCTATTAAGTAGTATTACTGATGCTTTCATTTTTTTACGTTGCAGCATATTTCAATAATTCTCCAAAATGTTATGTAGACATGTACTATTTTTGGTACATTATGTACACATGGGAGAGTGCGTACACATAGGAGAGAGAGTAGAATTACATATATAAAAATGGTTGTAATTTATATTGTGAAAGATAAAAAATTATGTTTGTTGTAGGCATGCTAAGTTAGCAGTAATCTTAAGTACAAGTTTAGTACTTCAAAAAAAAAAAAAAAATATTATCCTATTTTACTGTATTCTCACAAATAAACTACCCACCAATAATTCTCCTTTTAAAGTTTTGAAAATGGGTAGATGGGTAGATTAGAAAAATCCTAAAAAGTGTAATCACAAAGCGGACTGTATCTAATAAATTTGTCCTCACTATTCGGTGAGAGCTAACAAATCTTGTTTATTTTCTTATTTTTTTATTACTAAGGTTTAAAGTACAATTCTTTATACATATGTTTTGCAAGGGTGGACCTTAGTTTTCTCTTCTCTGCCGCCGATGCAATAAAACCATTTGTAACCACAGCTTTTAGAAAATAACAACAAAATCTGAAATATATTACTTTTGACTAGACGCGACTTAAATATATTAGATGATCTTAGTTTGTCGTTTGTTATTTTGGTTTATTTAAACATGAAAAGAACAAACAAAGCCTCAACATCGACGACGCCATCTAACAGACAGAAAAAAGTGCAATAATTTAAAAGATTTACATTGTAAACCCACAAAGCAACAGCTAACAGCCAACACCAGCACCGACTACCAACCACCACAACAACATCACTCTATTCCGATCAACAGTCTCCTTCTATTCGACTACCCCCTGAAACTGAAAACCAATGGCCGGTCAAAATACAACTTGACAATTTTCAAATAGAACTTTATAACATATTATTGTTGCAACAACACTAACACTGACAATATTTCGTTGCATTTGTTAAGCAAATATTGTGCAACATCAACCAAGGAAATCTTTTGAGGCAACCAACCATATCCAAAACTCAAACTTGACTTGTCTTAAATGTGTTAGAAAACCACATCATGTTAAGATTGTTATCACTGTAAAATTGTGCAAAATGTGAAGAAAACGACAAAAACGAATACAAATAAATGGAAAACGGAATAATCATGATTTGTGTTTAGAATTGTTAAAATGCACAGCTTTTTTGTTCCTTAACAAATCATATGAATGGATCAGTTAGTTATATGTGTGTTTTGTCACAAAACATGAATGATTTCATTTGGAGATTTTTCATTTTCATTTCCTTTTGTGTCTGAATGTATGACGCCATACAATGAAAAATGTGATTCGAGATGACTTAATAGTATGATCATGAAGATGACGATGACTTCATCTTTATTTTTAAATTATGTTAATGGAATCATATACTTATATGTTCAAGGCATAAACTAGGTTTAACTCATGAAGGCATCTTTCCGTCTACAGCCCATTTGATTGGCTTCTCAACAACATTTTTTCGATTTAGTAACAATACTTTTTATAAGGTCTTCCATGTAAACAACGCAATGAAACTACTTCCAGAACTTATTGAACGAAATATATTTTCTACACACACATGTGGTCAAAATAATAAGTACACCCTACATTTAAACAACTTTAAAAAAAGGCTCGTAGACGAAAATTAATTTAAATTAAAAGAAAAAAAAAGCAAATACTAATTTCTTTTGTTATAACATTAGAAATAAAATAAACACTAAAACAATAAAAAAAAAAACACAAAAATTAAATTTAGTATTTTTCAAAAAATGAGAAATTAATCAAAAAGCAAAATAATGGACAAAATAATAGGTACATTTAGTTAAATTAAGCAAAAAAGTAAAAAATCAAGTTTTTTTCTCCTAAGTTGGCTAAGTTTCGTTAGAAACCCGTATATCCACCTTTATTTTCAATTATTTTGTTGACTCTTTTTGCTATCAATAAGCTTCCTGCAGGTTTCCACTTGTATTCCATACCAAGTTTTTTTGATCAAAATTCCATAAACTGATCCTTATTTTGAAAATTAAAAGAATTAAGTCTGTTCCACAAAATGTGTTTGAAAAATGTTTTCATGATTGGATTATTGTTATTATAAATGGATTATTCCGGAAGGGGCCTGACTTACTTTGAAGGCCATACTATAAATTTTTATGATATGTTAAGTATGTTAGGCGTTTCTTGGGCTGTAGTTTTAAAAGTTATATCGATTTGAGGTCTTTGTTATTATTTTATAAAGTTGTTGGACCGTGTAGTAAAATTTTGTTTAAGCTGTGAGTAGTCTTTATTACATACCGATTATCTTATATACGGTGATCTTTTAAGATTTAAGTTTTTCAGATTGGCAGCGCTGGTTGGTAATGACGACCAAACGTCACCTGTCAAAGTGAAAAATGTCCAGTATACTCTGCCATTTCATCATGGAAAGACTGACAAACGAGCAACGATTGCAAATCGTTGAAATTTATTATCAAAATTCGTACTCTGTGACAAATGTGTATCGTTTGATACGACCGTTTTATTATGGTCGTGATAATCGACCTGCTGAATCAACAATTCGTGCTGTTATCTCCAAATTTCGCACCAAATTTACTTCGTTGGACATAAAACCATCGACTTGCATGCGGAGAGTGCGTACCGAAGAAAATATTGCAGCCGTAGCGACCAGTATTAATGGCGATTGTGAAACGTCAATTCGTCGCCGACCTCAGCGATTGGGCATGTGTTACTCAAGCCACAAGGAAAATTTCACACGTCAATTTGGGTTTGAGAGCCTATAAAATTCGACTCACGCAAGAATTGAAGCCGAATGACCTACCACAATGTCTAATTTTTGGTGAATGGGCCTTACAAAAGGTCAATGAAAATCCGCTGTTTTTGGTGAGCAGCTTATGTAGATTTGGCCCTGTGAGTTGGCCCCCAAGATTATTTCTTGTGGGGTTATGTCAAGTCGTTAGTCTATGTGAACAAGCCGAACACTATTGAAGCCTTACAGAACAACATAACACGCGTTATTCTTGGAATACAGGCCGAAATGCTCGAAAAAGTGACGACAAATTGGATCTTTCGAATAGACATTTCGAGACGGAGCCATGGACAACATTTACATGAGATTATCTTTAAACATTAAATGGCAAAGACCAATTTATCGATTCCAATAAAAATTTTTAATATATGATGCAAATTTGAGTGTTTTATTCGGTTTAAAAAAAAAAACTACGTTTAAAGAAATCATCCTTTATGTTAAGTACGTTAAGCGTTTCTTGGGCTGTAATTTTAAAAATTATATCGATTTGAGGTCTTTGTTGTTATTTTATAAAGTTGTTCGACTGTGTAGTTCTCAATTTCTTTTTAATTCGTTTAATTTTTCACATTCCACTCGTAATAAGAAGCTTCTTATTCCTAAAATAACCACACTCATGATTCGTGCGTTTGTCGTAAGAGTAGCACGAATTTACAATTTACCACCAAGCCATTTTAAAAGTTTTTAAATTATGTCCTGATTCTTTTAAAAGGCACATTTTGCAACACTTTCAGACTGTCATGTAAAATTTTGTTTTCAATTAAATTGTGAGTAGCTTTATTACATACCGATTATCTTATATTTCAAGATTGCATACCGATTAACTTCTAAATGAGTCTTTTTTCATATATATTGTTTGCCATTAATTATCATACCTTCTTTAAATGCCGGAGGGCTTTAAATTGCAAGCCAAATAAATAAATACAAGTAAATAAAATAAAAAATAAAAATGTTCTATATTAAGCAGTTCCCGGTACGTTTTTCAACAGAATGTATATATAATACTTTATAGGGTGTCTCCGATGAACATTTTCAAATGACTAACAAATTTAATATGTTTGTGATTTATGCTGGGGGGTGTAAGAACAGTCCTTCTTAACAAAAAAGTATCATATTTAGGTGTACGTAATACTCTGTACTCGTATTTTATACTAGTGTCCTGATATTTTTAGATTTGCGAAAAGTACCAAAAAACGTGCACTTTTTTTTAATAAAAAAGTATGATAAAATATGGAAAGACTAAAATACATTTTCATCATCTTAATGTATTGCAACAAAACAAATATGTATTTCTTTAATGTTCATTACAACAAATAACTTTCTGGTGTGTACTTTAAACTGTATAGAATGAATGCATAGAAAGGAAGTTATAAAAAAATCCAAAAATAAATGTGGTAACAGAAAAAAATCGAAAAGAATTTTAATGATTTTTTTAATATTAAAAAAGTGTTATTAGACATTTCTGCATTAAAAGTATCCTCAACATAAAACTCTTGGGCAAAAGCATAATAACATTTCCTTCAGTTGGCTTTATTACAATGCGTTAAAATGTTTTCTTAATTACCTTCATTAAAACGACTTCATTTCACAGCTCTTTTTGTTCACCAAAAAGTGAAATTAATTTCACGTCCACGAAATGTCTGAGATGTGATGAAAATTAAAAGCCATTAAATCTCTAAGTCACGTGCTAAGCTTCTAACTAATAATCCACAATCGCTTTCGGTTGCCACTAATAGCACCACAGTAAGCCAGTGGCGGTCGTAGCAATAGACATTTCAACCGCCACCAAGCTGTCCCTCTCCCACCCACCAAATCCTAGAAAGTT
>JAHXMU010000127.1:748221-770703 GCA_019455685.1 Philornis downsi
TGGTGGCGGTGATGATGATGGTGATGGTGGTGTTGGAGATGTTGCATTTAACGTTTCGGTCATCATCAAATTGTAATGGGCAAAATCTGTTTGAAACACATTAGCATAATCTGACAAAGCTCATTGGGCTCATAATAAAGCGAAACACCTAACTAAAAGAGAAACATATTCGTTTATATATATCTTCTTACCCAAGTTCGCCAATGTAAGACAAGTGTGTGAGGATGGATGGATTGCAATTTTAATAAGAAGCAACTGCAAGGTTAGCTTGTACACCATAGAGGTTTACTATATGTGCACTTGTTACACGCACGTATTTACACATCTTCCACTGTTTCTGCCTCTTCAGGCCTCATTCGTTGGCAACGTAGGCTATAATATAATCCTCGAATTAGTTTCGACTTTGGCCCACCGAATGGTCGACATAAGTTTGAGGATTTGTGCTGCACGTTTAATTGAATTTCAGTTAAAATGCATAACATCTTTCATTTCATTTCATTCATCATTTATGAGATGTGTTGCTGGCGAGGGGTGATATATAAGTGGGGGTTAATGCAAGCAGAAACAAAATATGGTTTTCAAATTTTTGTTAAGAAATTATTATCTAGCAACATCAAAATTCTGGATAATTTGGAAGATAAACGGAGTGACACATCACATTTCGTCGTTAAGTAGGTCTAAAAATAAAATGCCTGCATAATAAACTGCATGTGAGAATCTCTCCCTTGTCTCATTCTTGACATGCAAGGGAATTTGTTATTATTTTTTTTTTACTACACCTAAATCTTGAATTTCAGATATATTTTTTAACTCATAATTCAACACGTGACAAATTGAGACAAGAATATTTCGACATGTACTAGAAGTCTTTCTTAAGATCATCCCTACACCAAAAGATATGCGCCATGAGGGAAACAGAACGAAATGCCAATTACGAAAATATTAAAAAGTATTGGACTCAAATCACTTCCTCCGGGAAGTTCGAAAATTAGAGGCCCAGTAAATGTCATCTATACATACCGAACATTGTCTCTACATTAAATAAATAAACCAATTAAATAATAAACCAATTAAGAATTTTAGATTGAATGGTCTAAAAATCAATAATCCCTGCGGAATCCATGACTTTGAAAGTCAGATTAGAAAAGTCACCACCACAGACCGTAGTCTGACAGTTATTTTCAAAATTATTAATATAATTCCGAGTAAACAGCTAAATTATTTGTAGTTGACCTGACCTACCTGTAACAAAGTCATGCTGAGCAAGGATAACACACCGTTACAACGAAAAGAAAAGTTTCTTATAAACTATATGCTCTAAATGTTTAGCAATATTTGAAAGCTTTGATATAGTTATGTAGTTTACAACTTGATTTTTATAATCAGATTTATGAACCGGAAAGATCGTAGTAGTTTCCTATTTTTGGATTAAACAGCCCGAACTAATATCGGGTTATCCAGTTTCCAGTTTCAAAAGTAAAGTTACGATTTCGATGAAACTTTTATTTCATTACAATGCTTGGATTTTGCCATTATGTACGAAATACAACGTCTTTTAAATAACTGCCTCTGGATTGACGGCAGCAGTGGATCCTTTTGAGGTAGTTTTCGACTACTTTTTCACACATTTCGGGCTGTATCTCCGCGATAACTTGACGAATGTTGGTTTTCAAATGCTCCAACGTTTGGGGATTATCCGCGTAAACACGGTCTTTGACGTTGCTCTAGAAAGAAAAGTCTAACGGCGTCAAATCGCATGGTCCCCGCCAAAATGGGAAATTACGCTTTCTGGAAACTTCTCATGTAATAAAGCCAAAATCGGCCGTGTTGTGTGGCTTGTGGCACCGTATTGTTGAAACCGCTTATCGTCCAGTTCATAATTTTCAATTGCAGGCCAAAAAAAAAAGTCGGTTATAATACGGCCGCTACGATCTGAATTGATGTTAACGGCTTCTCTAGCGTCATTTTCAAAAAAAAAAAAAATACGGCCCAATCGCATCTCCATGCGCAGCAAACAGTCACTTTTTCCGGATGCAATGGCTTTTCCGCAATCACTTCTGAATTATCCGAGCCTTATATGCGTCAACAGGTAAAATGTTGACGTAACCACCGAGTGAGAAATGAGTTTCATGGCTAAAATTTGTTTTTTCGAAATATCAGCATTAAAAGCCTGTTGCTGTAGCGCTCAATCAGCATATCTACGTCGTTGTGAATGGTCAGCCGGCTTTAATTGTTGCGTGAGCTGGACTCTATATGAATGAAGGTGCAAATCTAAATGCAAAATACGCCATAATGAGCCGTGAGATAGGCTCAATTGCTGAGAACGCCGTGGAATCAACTAATTCGGATTATCCGCCACACTTTCACTAACAGAACCGATATTTTCGACCTTGAATACACTGCAACGATGCACAGGTCTCATCACATCTGCAACGCTTCTGGTCTCTTTAAATTTCTTTATAATCTTGACAATTCTTGGAACAGTAGATCGATTATGACGACCATAATTACCCCGTAACCTACCTACCTACCTACCTTTAAATCACCATTTTTTTTAGTAAGTTTTAACTATTTCTAATCGTGTTTCGGCAGTTAAACGATCCATTTTCTTAAATAGCAAACCTTTCACTAAGTAACACTTCAGATGACAGGTGTTTAACAGCTGACACACTTGCCAGACCGGCGCACAGTGGGATTGCTTCATACATTTTTGTGCAATAAATATAAGGAGTTGTCGTAGAGTCTTGAAATTCGGCATAGAGCGTTTTATGACGTAGAGTAGCAAAAATATAAAGTTTCATCAAAATCGACCACACCCATCAGCCACCGCCCATACAACTAAAAATGAAATTTTCGTATACATTTTTTTCTGTTAGGTAGAAATTCTTGTAACTTGGCATGGATCATCTGTACTACGAAAACAAAATTTTTGGAAAGTTTCATCTAAATCGGCCACGCCCACCACCCACCGCCCATACAACTCAAAATGAAATTTTCGTATAAATTTTATTCGGTTAGGTAGAAATTTTTGTAACTTGGCATGGATCATCTGTACTACGGAAACAAAAATTTTGGAAAGTTTCATCCAAATCGGCCACGCCCATCGCCTATATTACTCAGAAAAAATAACCATTTCACCCACTACCCGCCTGACTTATTTTCTGTAAAAATATTTAGTAGGATTGCCTAAAATAAAATAATTAAATACATGTGTAAGGAAACTTATTTACTTATTCATCTATCATTTCTTTTACAATATCATCTAATTCCAAATGTTGTTTACGAGGTTGACGCCTTATTGTGACTTTTTTCATAAAATTTATAACTTTGTTCAGCAGTATAAAATATTATAAGGATTTTTTTCTATAAATCGCAATAATATACTCCCTTCCTTAATTTTATTGCAGTCAGAGCATGGAGGTCGCCGGAGCTAACCATTTTTTCATCCAAGGAAAACTTAGAATACAGAAATTTCTAGGGCTTTTTTTTAAATTTAAATAGTTTCGAAACTATTTATGCTATCCAGTTATCTTTTTTTCTTAAAGAATCACAAAATACCATATTTTCAGAACATCATGACATAAAATAGTTAAACGAACAACAAATATGCATATACAGGGCCTCAAGTTGCATTAAAATCTTAGTCGTTTTGCGCTTTACTTCTCCCAAGCATTTTTAAGTAATTATTTTGCGATAAAAAATTATTTTTTTCAAAAGCAAATTTCTCAAAGCAATGATGAATTTCTCTTAACTAAACAATTCCGCACAAAATTGCATCATTACATTTTTAATATTTTATAGTGGAAAAATAGACTTTTTCCACTTGGAATCTCACTGTGCGGCGGTTTGAAAACCACTAAATGTATAATCATTCGATTGCGACAAAATTCAATGAGTAACATTGCTTCCATAAAAAATCAGGATAAATCACTAGAATCAGTTTTATTTGAAACGGAAATCTTAGAGTTTCCAGTACGAAAATCATTATCCGAATTATATAAAACTGATATAACTACAACAGAAACAATATTACCGAACACTGTTTCATCGAATGAAAACTGATCTTACAGCTAATTTAGTATTCGATGTATTGTCACAAATTAATATATGTACGTCTGATCGAAATCAACATAAGGAAAAATAAATTCCTTTGCATCATATGAATGAGACATGGAAAAGTTTCTCATATTCAGTAAGCTTACACGCATTCTATTTTTAGATCCACTCAACGGAATCTAGAGATTGACGCCGATTTCGAACGTCACAGTTTGAGAAGCATTTACAAAACTTGTCGATTACTCGACTACTCGGAATGTTTGTTGAATACATCGAGGAGACTGCCGCCCAAATAATGATAGGTGGCTGTATGCGGACGGGAATCTTCTTTCATGCGAATGATAGTCGCGTGTATTAACCATCGCAGTCGGTCAGAAACCAAAACGTCTTCCGAATTACATGACATTTGCCTACGCCTACAACTGTAGTTCTCATTGAGAATATGGTAAAAAATTATAAAAATTAGAATCTTTAGAATGGCAAGATATTTTTTGTATTTGACTTTGTTCTTCCAACAATTTATACATCTACCCTCGTATCATTGTAACTTAGCTTAGTGTAACAAAACATTTTCTGACTATACAACCCTCTAATTTCTTTGTTCATTGTCATGAACTAAAGCAGGGGATGATAGCGATATTTATTACTGAGTGCACATTCGATATTCAAATATTACAGTCACGTTCAATTGCGTTCCACCTTCCTGTAGAAAGTGAAAATGTTGTAAAAACTAAAATAAATGTTAATATCCTTGACAAAATCCAATAAATTACTTTCTTCAGCAATAATACGCATATCGATAGAAAACATTTTTGTGATTTAAAAACTTCTGCGTATCCTTAAGCTTAACCTGTCAAAAGTAGTTTAAGAGATTTCTATTGACTATTTTTCGCTTCAGAGGACTTCTTTGCGCTTTGAAAAGTAATGTTCTTTCTCCTAAATCCCTGATAAAACTACACCATAGCTAATTTTCAATTTTCTAGGATTTTGGAGACGACGATTTGATTCCGTTCACCCTCTAACTAATCCCTGTTTCGCTGCTGTTTCTGTATTCAATGTTCAGTGCTTAAGGATTTCGTTTTAAAGGCCATAAACTGTTTAGATTTAATATTTTGTGTTTTGTGCAAGATGTTTCTTCTCCGCTTCACTTTTTTTTCCTAAATTGGTTTTTGGCATTTATTTCATTGCGTTTTTTTTACGACTAAAAGTTGAAAATTTTCCCACTTGATCCGTTGTTGGCTGATGGCAAGCGATTGGGGTGGTTGGGGAAAGGTGGGTGAGAAGTCAGGAAGCGGCGATGGGTTTTAGAAATTTGTTCAAACGTAAAATGAGTTTTTATTCGCGTAGTTTCATTTCATTTTAGTAGGTCGTTTGTTACTTTTTTCAATTTTCTTTGTTGCTTTTTGACATTTTTACGTTCCTTCCATAATTTTTTTTTCGGAGGATTTAGTGGGGATTTTCATTCATTTCATTCTTTGTTCTAAGTTAGCCAAGTTGGATTTGAAATGCGAAAATTATTTTGCAAAATTGTTTTCATAAACGTTTTTCCTGTTGGAGCAGTCGAGTCAATCATTGATATATATAAAAATGCAATTTCCTTCCATGGAATTAGGATTAGGAGATTTATTTGTTACTAACAAATTGTCAGGAAGTTTGAATGAAAAAATGGGCATGCGAATAATATGAAATATTTGAATTATGATTTCAGATTTATTTTAATACCTGAATTTTTATGAAACGGAATTAGTACAGTATGAAAGATGTACAACTTGGAATCGAAGTAAAGTGGACTGTATTGGCTTTAAGTTTAAGGTCGTGAACCAAGAATTAAAAAGGCAAATATGTTGATATTTGAAATACAGTTTTATTTGCAATTCAGTTGTTCCAAAAAAGAGGTAAAAACTTATGATGCGCTGTAGCAAATAATGTGAGTTATAGATCGGTTTTATTATTCAGCATAACAGCAATTGGAAGATTGGAAACTCTTTATGTAGTCAGATAAGTTAAGTTTTATAAAAATGCAACCTTATTATGAAAACATGTTAACAAACGGTTCATTGAAAGTATTGGCCATCGCTAGGAACTACTTTTTCCCATCTTTCTGGTAAAGCTTGAATTCTGTCACCATAAAACTATTCATCTTTTGAGGCCATCCACGAATTTAGCCATTCCTTGATGCCCTCATATGACTGAAACTGCTGGTGAGCCAAACTCTATGTCATCGAACGGACCAAGTGACAATCCGGCGGCACAATATTTGGAGAATATGGCGGATGGGGTAAGAAGACTTCCCATTTCAGCGTTTCCAAATAGGTTTTAAAGGGCTTGGCCACGTGAAGCCGAGCGTTGTCATGCTAAAGAATCACTCTTTTGTGTCTTTCCGCGTATGGTGGGTGTTTCTCGCGCAGAGCTCGGCTCAATCGAATTAATTGAAGTCGATACTGATAAACAGTGATGGTTTCAACAGCTCGTAATAAATAACATCGACCTGGTCCCACCTAATACAGAGCATAACCTTCGCAGCGTGAATATTCGGTAGGGGCGACGACGTAGAAGTATCAAAATCAAATCAAATCAAAATCACCTATTTTTTAAGCGACAGAACCAATTTCGACACGTTATTTCACTTAAAGAAGCATCTTTGTAAACGTTTTGAAGCTCTCGACGAGTTTTAACCGCCGTTTTCTTCGATTGAAAGGAGAAAATCAATATTTTCCGTTTATGGCGATTAATTGGCACAAAATCATACATTATCACACAACCAAAAGAATATGACGGGAATATGACGTCAAAAGAATATAACTATTGTGTGAGGCGGGTATGTTTACCATATGTCTAATCTTGACCCATGACGTTTAGGTTATGGCAGAACCGACTAGCACCTATAGGTGGCGCCACCTATTGGCAAATAGCGGGAACTTAGCTGTCGCGTGCCTAATATATAAAGAATTTCCATCAGACTGACAATTCAAAAATATGATAAGCTTATTTCTTTTAATTCTAAATAAATACTTCATTTTTATAATTATGATAAAAAATTTAATGATTAAAAAAATTTTTTGATCATAAAAAAAATTTTATGATTAAAATTTAATTCAACATGGTGGACTACCTTGCAGTTGATTAATATTCATAACCTTCAGATATTACCCAACCACAGAGAGTGCTTTCTGCGATAGGCATTATTCAAGAGATTGCGATGAAGCCTGCTCTAAATATTGAAATATTGTATTTTTCCGATCATTTCCTAGCATAATCTCAGTGCTGATGGGCTTAACCCCGAGTGAGGATCCACAAAATCTAGCATGTGGTTGTACATTTTATTTTTTAAATTTTTTAGTTGGCAACGGACTATTGTATTGTTCCCTAATTACTGCAGTAATTGGGTTTTTTGCAGAGATGTCGTAGATTGACTGCAAATTTATGGTATAGAATTCCTGGTTGTCACTTTTAGTAATTTTCTAATGTGAATAATTTACAGGGCTGTTCAATAGTATAGTTTGTGCTGCCGCTAAGCATTAGGCTCGCTTTTTTTGCTCCCGTTCCCCATAAGAGAGAACTTGATCAAGTGCAGTAAGCATAAAAACATGCGTCCTTAATAATCCACCTAAGCGTTCTCGAACGAAAAGTTTATGTCGTTTGGTATAATGAGCACGTAACATAGGATGAAGAAGTGCCCGTTTTCCATGTGCAGGTTTTACCCAGTGAACGTTCTACATTATCATTTCTATTCACTAATACAGGCCTTGATTTCACAGGAGCTTTTTAGCTGAAAACATGAAGACTCAGAACTGCAAAACTACAAAAGGGATGTGCAGCAATCCTTGTATGCTTAGCTACCCGAGCTGTTCACCTCGAAATCTCCTCTGAAGTAAATTTGACTTTTTTGATTTGGTTTACGAGAATAAGTCAAGTCTTACAAGCGGCATCTTTCCGCTACTTTTTGATACAGTTTAAAGTGGAATTCATTATCATGGGTTTACTTCTGTTGCACAGAACATTATTTTGTTTGAAAAATGTAAAAAACAAGAGCAAACAATTGATTTAAAAATTAAAGCTCAGTGGGCAAAATGGGTGAAACAAAAACGGAACATGCCGACGACCCCCGCAAACGTCATAACGTCACCGTCAAGAAATTAAATTGCATTCGGAAATAGTTTTGATTTGTTTCAGTTTCCGAAGTGTAAATCAAAAATATACAAGGTTTATATTCTGATTCCAGCAACCAAATCTAAATTGCATTGAATATTTGTTGTATTGAATTTACATTCAAAAAAAAAAAAAAAAAAAATTGCCAACAATTTTGACTCTGATTCTTACATCCGCAACGAAATTAGAAACACATTTGATTCTGATTCAGTTTATGGTTTTTGTTTGCAATTCATTTGAAAATGTTCAGTTCATAAAACAGACACATTTTTGAGTAACTGTGGAAATTTCTGAAAGCCTGGTATCTATCATGGATTCAGAAAATATATTGATTCTTTTTTACCACAGTTTAACTAACGCCAGGGGTTTTTCTCTGCCAAGAAACGAAACTACATTTGGTTTCAGTTCTCATTTAGACTAAGAGACGAAACCATTTTTTCAAGTTGGTAAATAGAAAACAGTTCAAGGGAGCTAAATCGGCGAATAAGGTGCATGATGAAGCAATTCGAACTTTAATTTATTAATTTTTGTGATCGCAATAGTGGATATGTGAACTGGAGCATTGTCCTGATGAAACAACAGTTCCTTTTTCGCCAAATGCGGTCTTTTTATCCATAATTTGATCATCTGAACGCTGCAATATATGTATATTAGCATAATATTCACCGTTGATGGTTTTTCCTTTCTGAAGATTAATCAATAAAATACCCCCTTGCGCATCATAAAAAAAAGAGACACCATGACCCTGCCTGCGGATTGCTGTTTTCGCCTTTTTTGGACACGATTCTCTCATTCCAGTCTACTGTTTTGACTATTCCTTTGCCTCAGGTATAAAGTTGTGGCCCCATGTTTGATTCCTGGTTATAAATCGACGCAAAAAATCGACTTTATTGCGGCAAAACATCGCCAAACATTCTACTGAAACATGTTCACGACGCTACTTTTGCCCTATTGAAAGCAAGCGCGGCACCCACCTTGCGCACAGCTTCCTCATTTTCAAATCTTCGATCAATTTACGACGTATATTACTTTTTGAAATGCCTCTCATTTCACCTAGCTTACACACCTTCAGCTGACGATCGTCCAATACCATTTTGTGGATTTTCTTAACCGTGTTTGACATGGACACCTCAATTGATCGACCACTGCAATGTTTGTCTTGGCTGCTCATACGGCCTTGTTTAAACTCTGCTAAACAATGTTTTACAGTCGTAAACGAAGGGGCAGACTCTCCCAGAGTAGAATTTAGCTCGGCTTTTATATTGTTTGGACTGAAACCTTTCAAATGGAAATATTGAACTACATAACGGTGATTAATTTTCTCCATGTTTACAAATTCACTGACATCGTTGACTTTTGATAACTCAAATAGAAATACTAAACAATGTGACGCCTTGAAACTTAAAACATATGTTTTGTAACGTTGCCACTTTTCACCAAAATAATTTTTTCAAGCTACTGGCACTATCTATATGTCAAGTTGGCTAGTTTTTGGATCAATATCTGTTTGTCTGCCTGTTTCGAAAAGTTTATTATGCCGTTTATTAGATTTCAGCGCAATTTTTGGAATGTGTTTATGTACCTTTTTTTCTTCATAAAGTAGTACATTTAGTGCTCGATAGATAGCGCACCAGCTGATTTATACAAGTACGACCTACATTCCATTGCATGTAGAAGGTATAACGCTTTAAAAACCTCTTAATTGCAGAATAATAAGCCAGTAGTTCATAGGCGAAGCGCAGCTTATTTGCAAAACTTACAAATGAATTACTATCAAATAGCGGGGATCAGATAGCGCGTTACCTTCCAATGATCAATGCAATTAGCTTCGAAATCTGTGTTTATGACGCAAGTTTAAAATTTCGAATATTTTAAAGTTGTTAATTGATATTTGCCAATATTTATCCCCTCTTTTGTTTTATCCTTAGAATTTACTTAAATAATCCTTTTTACTTATCACTCCTGCGAACATCCATCTCCTGCAGCCAGAAAAATATTTATCTTGGTAAAGTTTATCATTATTTTGACATTGTAATTATAACAGATGCATCATGTGCAAATTTAAATAAAGTTACGATGAAAAACTCATTAAACGACGTCAAAAACATACAACAAGTGACTGCATCTCACTCAGTGCACAAGATAACCTTTTCTTCAGCAAACGAAGAATATCAAGAGGTAGAAATGTGCTTCTACAAATTGTGCTTATGTTTCATCAGTATTGAAATAAAGTCTATAGTACATCATTTGCACATCCCAATACATTGTCTGAGTTAAGAAACAATTTTCAACATCAACGTAGAACAAAGATCGACAGACAGCAAGAAAATTATTGTTTGTTTTTCTGGTGTTTTAGGCGAAATGTTGTTTGGACGATTGTAGGAAAGAAAGAACACAACTTTACACTCAAAAACAACTATTCAAATACAACCAAAAGATTCTTATAGGGGGAAAAACGCACGTCTTTGTTAGCCTGGTTAAGAAAACTTAAATATTTATATTCCCAGCCAGACATTTGAGTAGAACATCCCACACTGGACACATCAATAGCTGTACTAATGGCGAAGGCACTGGACGAACATCTTCTCACTGTTCCGTATTATATTCTGGTATTGTTTTTTTCAGGCATTACCAGTAGCAACAACAACACCTACTCGTATAAACTAGGGAAAGAACAACATTCAAATACAGAACAACTTCATCAAAACTTTACAACAGATTTAGATTTACTTTACTAAGGACAGGAAAGGGATATGTTTATACTAACAGTGAAAAGCATAATGAAGAGAATATAAACTATTAAGATTGTAAAATTGTGAAATTGTGGGAGGATAAAGTGTATGTGGTCATGAAATGACCAAATTAGATAAATATACTTTTAAACGGCAGCAAAATAGATTAGAAAACGATAAAAATTTCATCCAAATGAACAATTTTTCGCAAACTTAGCAAGTTTTGTCAGAAGGTAACAAAAAGAGATGCAACGCAAAAAAATTAATGATCGTTGAATTTGCTGCTATCAAGAAACTACGGATTGTAAAGGGTGTCCCAACAAGAACGCAAGATTTAAATTGGGTGCCATTCGAAGTGTCATTGTTTGACATTTCAACAATTGTTATTGTTTGCTAGTAGAAGGTACGAGGTTAGTAAAAATGGAGCGCTACACGAATGAACAACGCATTCTCATTGTGAAATTTTTTTACCAAAATGGTGAAAGTTTTGCGGCTACAGTTCGCAAATTGCGATCAATTTGGGGTCACAATAATGCTCCAAAAGAGTCAACTATAAAGAGATTAATGGATAGATTTGCCAAGACTGGGTCTGTTAGTGATGTAAAGACAACAACGCGCCTTCGACCAGGTCGATCGACCGAAAATGTCACAGCTGTACGCGATGATGTCGCTCAAACTCCATCCACCTCAATTCAACACCGAGCTCAGCAAATTGGTGTCTCCAAATCCACTATGCAGCGAATTTTGACGAAAGATTTGCATCTTCATGCATACAAAGTTCAATTGACTCAGGAACTGAAGCCAGCTCAACATGGACAGCGAAGGGAGTTCGTTAATTGAGTATTGGAGAGACAACATGAAAATGCTGATTTTGCCGATAAAATCATCTTCAGTGACGGGGCCCATTTCCATCTTGATGGCTTCGTCAATAGGCAGAATTGTCGCATTTGGGGTGAGGAAAATCCTCGAGTGATTCACGAGAAGCAAATGCATTTTCAACGTGTCACTGTGTGGTGTGGATTTTGGGCTAGAGGAATCATTGGATCTTTTTTTTATGAAAATAAGGCATGTCAAGCGCAAACAGTCAATGATGTTCGTTATCGTGAAATGATAACCAGTTTTTTCGTGTCTAGAATTGAAGAAATGAATGTGCAGGGCATGTGGTTTCAACAAGACGGCGCCACATGTCATGCAGCCAGAGAAACAATTCAATTGCTGCATCAGGCATTTAGATCTTGCGTTCTAGTTGAGACACTCTGTCATAGGGAATTTGCATTTTGGCCGACTCGCTATGCGGCGTATGTCACGGACAGTGAAGAATGTGAGCGACGAAAAAAAAAATCCTGATTACCAGCCGCTAATCGTTAAATGTTGGATATTAAAACATTAAAATCATTAAATGTTCTCTGGATTAGTTGCAGCAGTGAATCTTTTTGAGATAATATTCAACCACTTTTTCGCACATTTCGGGCGTTATCCTGGCGATAACTTGACAAATGTTGGTTTTCAAATCCTTCAACGTTTGAGGATTATCAGCGCAAAACACGGTCTTTGACGTAACCCCACTAAAAAAGTTTAACGGCGTCAAATCGCATGATCTTGGTGGCCAACCAAACGCAGCCAAAACGTGATGTTACGCTTTTTGGAAACTTCTCATGCAGTAAAGCCATAATTAGTCGTGTTAAGGGGTCATGGCACCGTCTTGTTGAACCACATATCGTTCAGTTCATAATCTTGAATTACAGGCCAAAAACAAAAACAAAAAACCGCTTATCATACGACCGTAGCCTCCAGCTTCATTTTCGAAAAAATACGGCTCAATGACACCTCCAGACCATAATACGCACCAAACAGTCACTTTTTCCGGATGCAAAGGCTTTTCCACATCACTTCTGCGTTCTCTGAGCTCCGAGCTCCATTTGCTTGCGAGCGACAAATTTGCTTGTTGACGTAACCACCAAGTGAGAAATGAACTTCATCGTAGAATATTTTGTTTGATTAAGAGCACACGTTTGAATCATCAATTTTATAGTAAGTTTTAACTTTTTTTTTGCGTTCTTCGGTTGCTAAACGATCCATATTCGTAAATGGCAAACCTTTCACTAAACAACACTTCAGATGACAGATATTTAACAGCTGACAGCCTTGCCAGATCGACGGTTTTGGAACCACTATATAGACAACCTTATACTATTAAAATGACAATTTTTATACCAGTGTGTGAAAATAAATTTAAGAAAATGGCTACTTCATTAACGTCAGTTTTGTTTTGTACAATACAGAAGTGGAATTTTTCTGATTCGACCCCGCAAATTACGGCCGACGTCAATTTCTTAGAAAATTATCAATAATTATTGCAAAATATCACTAAAATAAAAATAGTAATAAAACGAAAATATGCGTATAATTCATGAATGGAGCGTCCAATACCGAATATGTATAGTTTATAAACTCTGGGGGAGGTTTTGTAAAAAGTGGGCATAATAATTTGGTATCAAAAATGTTGCTAAGATAAAGAAACGCCAAAATGAGAATGGAATGAAACCTCGGAATTAAATTGTCAAATCGAAAAAATGTCGTAATTTTAAGTCGTACTTTTTGCCTAAAGACTTTTGGTTAGCGATAATTTATAGATTTTTTTTGTTTTTTGTAAAAAATTTCGTTATTTTGATATTGATTGGTTAAGCGCTTAATTTTTGAGCAATAAACACACGTGTGTTTTATCAATATTTTATTTTTTAATTTTGGCGACTTTAGAATATATTTTGGCATTATTTCTTCTGTGTTGGGGAGGGCCAGAGAAAAATTCGATACTGAAAATTATGGTCGAATGATTAGCGTTCGTTCAAGAGAATTTTTACAGTCAGTACAGAGGAATAATCTCAACGATTCGTTGAACTTTTCGTTTGTGTGGCTGTTTTTACAAAAGCGCTAATTTGGTGTAAATCAAAAAATAAGAAAAAATTGAAGAAGAAAAAAATGTTTATAGTTTGGCAACTAAGCTCCCAAACACAAAAATACCTGTATTTTGTTTGAAGTTTCTAAGGAGATTGGATAAATTGGCGTCCTTCATATGGTTTTAAAAACTCTTCTAAAATCGCCAAAATAAGGAAATCGCTAAAATACGCATACACGCACAGTTTAAAAACCATACGGCCAATCGTGAAAATAGGATACTTTTTTATTACGGGCGAAGTCTTCTACAAAGTTAGGACAGCAATTTGGTATTAACACATTTCAAAAAAAAAAAAATCGCTAAAATAAAAAAATGCTAAAATCAAATATCGATAAAATCTCGAAAATAAAATGCCAAATCTTGTAATTTTTGTCGATTTCTGTACATCAGTTAGTTTATATTTTAGTGATTTTTTATTTCAATTTTATGACTAAACATTGAGGTTATCGTACAGTAAGTATAAGCCTTCATTGCCACTACAAATTACGTTATTTTGAAAATTGGTTACTAAGAGACAAACACAATCGCGTTTTGGCGATTTTAGAATAATCATATCATATGGAGGCCACTAATCATACATATCGTTTAAATGGATATGTGAATAAACAGAATAGTCGGTTCTGGGCAATGGAAAACCCTCAAATTATTCATCAGTCAGCTTGCATTTATTAAAAGTGACAGTCAAGTTATTTCAAGAAATGGTGATGATGATTGGCCGCCATGGTTGCCTGATTTGATTGCTCCGGACTTCTTTTTGTGGGAATATCTGAAAAGCCAGGTTTATGCAAACAAACCAAAAACGTTTTTGAGCAACTCAAACAAAATATTTGTGAGGAAATTAATGAAATACCGCATGAAATGTGTGGGAATGTAATGAAAATGTGCTCAAAAGGACTCGCATTTGTGAGGCTAACAGAGGCGGACATTTATCTGATATTGTATTTCATACATAACTGCCGACATTAAATAAAACATTTATCAATATAAAATCCATTCTGTTTCATTTAATCAAAAATTATAAACAAACAAAGTAGTATACTTTCTCGACGGACACCCTGTATTTTATGCTAACATATTTTGCTTTAATCGTTAGGAATTATAAATGGGAATAGAACTAATGTTTTTGAGGACTTCACTACCATTGTTGAGGAAGTGATTTAAAAGTGGAAGTAACATTTCGTGAAAGAAACCTTAAAAAAGTGATTCATTTTTAAATGACTTCTAATTTCTTTGGCGGGATACGAAACAAGTGATTTAAAAACAAACGGTTCTGGGAACCTTCGAAAAAAAGTACTGCGCAATATGGAACTATCGTTATTAACGAAGGAAAATTTATTTTTGGAATAAACCGTTTTATAACCTGTGGTTTTTTTTTTATTGATAATCTCCTCCCATTTACGTGATGAATCGCACGAGACACCACCTACAGTCCAGTGCACTCAGACAATGTTAGACTGATTCATTACATTTATTTTTATGATGTCTACTCGTATATTGCGAACCATTTTTATTTACTCCCAACAAAATCAGTCATTGCAAAATTCACTGGAATTTGTTACAAATCATGTCGGTAAAAGATCAAATCGCCAATAAACCGATTTGAAAAATTTTGCTGGCCATAACTAAAAATTAATTAGATACTAATTAAATAACAACCAATAATAAATCATGCTGATATCAAAGGGGATTACAACGAAACGCAGCGAAATCCCCACAAAATCAATAAAAATCTTTTGAGGTGGTGGCGGTTCGAGCAGAAACAATAAATATTTACACCTTCAATTTAAACAATAACATTCAGGCAACCACGACGACGCCACACAAAACACCTTCGAAATATATAAATGCAATTAATTTTTTTCCTTTGGTTACTCAAATCCGTTCGGTATCTGGATTTAATCAAAAAAGGGTGCTGGGGAAAAAATGAAAGCACCAAGTGCAAAAGCAAAGGCAGAGCTTCCAAAATGCATTGACCTGCAGATGGATGCGTGATTGAAATATTAAGGAAATAAGGCAAGAAAACATTTCTACCAACTGTTTTTTTTTTTAACTTTTACAACATTTTGTTGATTTTGATAATTGCAAACTGAAGCTGCATAGTTCCATTAAGCAAACAAATTTGAATATGTGTGAAAGACTGAAATGATTTCCGAGAGAGAAAGGACGAATTGCACATTATAGCTGTATATGCTCGTATTAGAGCGATCCCAAAACTAGCCGACCTAACAAAGAAAACACAAAGAAGTTGGGAAACATTTTCTTTATTATTCCTCTTAGCTCGATGTACTTTTTCCAGTAATATTCAATAGCTTCTATATATTCTGTATATAGGAAGAATTCCTTAAAATAGATATCAAAATCGTTAAAATAGTTATCAACTGCAGGCTCCATCTCTTGATTGTTGACAAGTCTTTTAACATCGAGCCATTTTTTCAAGTTTAAAAATGGAAAATAACCCGGAGGAGCCAAATCTGGTGTATAACGTGCATGATAAAGCAATTCAAATTTTAATTAATTAATTTTGTCCCTCGCAATAGTGGATGTGTGAACTGGAGCATTGTTCTGATGAAAAAACACTTTCTTTTTTGCCATGTGCGGCCTTTTTTCACCTTTTTAAGCATAATAAGCATAATATTGACCGTTGATGGGTTTTCCTTTCAATAAAAACAATCCCTTGCTTACAAATGTAATCGCCTTTGCTTTCTTTGCACACGTTTCTCCACTGCTTTCCTCTGCTTTGACTATTCCTTTGTTGCCCAGATGTGAGTGAAGTGGCGGACACAGGTCTCATCCATGGTTCTAAATCGATTCAAAAAGTCGGCTTTATTGCGGTGAAACATCGCCAAACACTTTACTGAAACATCTTCACGTTGCTGTTTTTCCTCTATTGAAAGCAAGCGCGGCACCCATTTTGCACACAGCTTTTTCATCTTCAAATCTTCGATCAATATACGATGTATAACACTTTTTGAAATGCCCATCATTGTAGCTAACTCAGGCATCTTTAGCCGATGATTATCCAATACGATTTTGTAAAGTTTTTTAACCTTGTCTGGCGTGGACACCTGAATTGGTACAACAATATGGTGTTCGTTTTGGCAATTTGTACGGCCTCGTTTAAACTCTGTTACCCAATTTTTTATAGTCGCAAACGAAGGAGTAGACTCCCTCAAATGGAAATTTTGAATTACATAACGGTGACCAATTTTTTCCATGTTTACAAATTCACCGACATCGTTGAGTTTTTATGGCTCAAATAAAAATACTGAACAACGTGGCGCATTAAAGCTTAAAACACACATATGTTTTATGAGGTTACAAACTTTCCACCAAAATAATTTTTTTCAAACTACTGGCACTATCTATACGTCAGGTCGTATCTAGTGTAAAGACTGCTGAGTAGAAAGTTGAATACCCCTCTAACCTCCTGTATATTGATAGGTTTTAAGTTGGTCGGATAGGTTTAAATTGGCCCACATAGCAACATCTCCGGCAAGGGATTAGAACAGCTTAGATTCCAATATTCTTCTTAAAGTATGATTTCGTTCCAGCCTCACAATAGTAATGTTTACAGAGACCATGGGGGTTTGACGTGACAATGCGATTGCCAACGCCACCCTGGGATAGCCAAGTTAAACTTGGACTATATAGAAAAGGGGCTGACAATTTTGGCGGCATGTCTATAGTAATTTTGGTGGTTCCAGCATTCTGTTTGTCTTGGACGATGACACCATTTTTGCACTCGTTCTTTCATAATTTGTCCCTAAAGCCACGAATTTTTTTTTATATAGGGTGACGCATAAGCAACGTTAAGATTTTATCAGTGAATACATTTTTTGTTTAAGTCTTTACAGAATCAACTAAATAATACTTGGGAAATTTATGTTGGAAAGGCTCAGCACAGAAGAAAGAAACAAAGTTGTTCAGTTTTACTTTGAAAGTCAGCTTGCGATTATTCAGATCATATCGAAATTTCTTTCATGATCGAAATGCTCCTAGTGCTCTAACAATTTACCGATTGGTTCAGCGTTTTGGGCAACAAGGGGCTGTCTGTGATCTTCCGCGTGCTGGAAGACCTCGTGCAGTTCGAAATGAAGTGACCATTGCTCGAGTGCAATCAAGTATTGAGCAAAACCCATAAACTTCCACCAGGCGACGTTCTAAGCAGTTAGAGATGCAAGAGAGCAAATGCTTGCTGAAGTCTTCAAAAATATTGGAAATAAAGATTTTTTTTGTTCGATTTGATATGGAAAGTCTCATATACAAATGCATAGACTTTACGAGAGATACGTTCTTGCTGAAATATTCTGAACTTAATTGCGACAAACGAAAACTCCACGATGGAGTAAATGAAATTTATATAATTAAACACAATTATAAATAATTTATTTATAATTTCCCTGGGGATTATACGATAATATACGACAGGCTGTAGTGTACGGTGTTCCTGTGCTTAAAAATAGCACAATTTAGTTTCGCAATTCCAAGTTCCCGTTGTGTCGAACGTATGACGTCGTTGCCTTCTCTTACAAATCTGCGTTTAATCTGGTTTGTGCAGCTTTTAGTGTTAATTTACGAACGATTTATTAAATTATGAGGCAATTTAATTATGCAGAAATTGATCGTTCCGATAAAGACCACAACAAATTGTCGGTGCGATTGGGTTCGCATTGTTGTTTATAAAAAGCCGCAACGAATCGAAAACATGTTGGATTTGGATTTTTTTTATTGCTATTTTTGTTACAAATCGCATCAAGAAACTGATGATTTGTTTATAAAATTTAAATAATTCAAATTCATTTTAATCGCTTTCATTTCATTTCAATTTTAATTATACAAATCTTGTGCAAAACCACCTTAAAGGCGCCTTTAGGTGATGTTTCAAAATTTTGTTGTTTCTGTTGTTGTTGTTGTTTTTTGGCTTCTTTTGTTATGCGATCTCATGAAATTTATTGACGTTTTAAAAAATTTATAACCAAAACGAACATTGTTATGGTTTATTACATGTGAAATTGATTTCAGATCGATAACAGTTTGAATGGCATGCGATGGTAGGCGGTGGCGAACTCGTTCGTAATCCTTAAGTATATTGGACTGGTTGTCTCGAAACATTCTGTTAAAATTTGTATTTTTTTGTTTGGTGCTTCTTGACAACTTTGCTTAAACTTTAATGAAATGAATGTATAACTTTTTTTTGGAATTTTATCTTATTGTAAATGACTCATTTTGTTGCGATTTTTCTTTAAGAATTTTCGAACAAAGATCTTGTGCAGTTTTTGCTGCATGAAGGATGAGGCAGTGCCTGTTTTTAAGAAATGACCCAATTATAGCTGGGATTAAAGGGTGAAAGTTTAATAAATTACAACAAAGAAACTTGATATTTATTATACGAGTATAGAGGTGAAAAGAGGCAAAAGACATTAACAAAAGAGGAACAAAGTAATGGAAAACGGTAGGAGGGACCTCCCACAAAAAATGTGATTGGGCCATGCTGATTCAACAGTGCCATATTAGACACAATAACCAAATATCTTTCCTAAGGTAATTTGGTGGGCTGAATTCAAATCTGTAATTGGGTTTTCTCTATCACGACAGGTTTTCGACATACAAAAAAAAAAAAGTATTTTTATTCGTTGTTTACATAAAAAAATCATTAGTTTATTTAAAAATCAATGAATTTGGAAAAGTAAATGGCGTTATTTGGACATTGTTTATATTTTGCTGGTTCGGTCTCACGTATTAGAGTCCAGCAATAGTCTCCCAGCATACTTTTGTTCTAAAATCCTTGATAATTTCTTTCAATTTTCATTAAATCTTTAAATCCTTGTTCGTCGCTCACCTAGGTTTTGTGGAAAAAATCTAAATAAATCTAAACTGGTTATCATTTCACGATACCGAACACCATTGACTGTTTGCGCTTGACATGCCTCATTTTCATAAAAAATGGTCCAATGATTCCTCCAGCCCAAAATCCACGCCACACAGTGATACGTTGAGGATGCATTTGCTTCTCGTGAATCACTCGAGGATTTTCCTCGACAATTCTGCCTATTGACGAAGCCGTCAAGATGGAAATGGGCCTCGTCACTGAAGACGATTTTATCGGCAAAATCAGCATTTTCATGTTATCTCTCCAATACGAACTCCCTTAGCTGTCCATGATCAGTTGGCTTCAGTTCCTGAGTCAATTGAACTTTGTATGCACGAAGATGCAAATCTTTGGAGACACCAATTTGCTGAGCTCGGTGTCGAATTGAGGTGGATGGAGTTTGAGCGACATCATCACGTACAGCTGCGACATTTTCGGTCGATCGACCTGGTCGAAGGCGCGTTGTTGTCTTCACATCACTAACAGACCCAGTTTTGGCAAATTTATCCATTAATCTCTTTACAGTTGACTCTTTTGGAGCATTATTGTGACCCCAAATTGATCGCAATTTGCGAACTGTAGCCGCAAAACTTTCACCATTTTGGTAAAACAATTTCACAATGAGAATGCGTTGTTCATTCGTGTAGCGCTCCATTTGTACTAACCTCGTACCTTCTACTAGTAGCAAACAATAACAATTCAAATTCAAATGTCAAGCAATCACACTTCGAATGGCTCCAAATTTAAACCTTGCGTTCTTGTTGGGACACCCTTCATATACATTTGTAAATAAATTTCTTTTAAAAACCGAACAAACTTTCCTAACCATCCGATAATTTTGTTTCGGTGCGGGTTCCTGCAGCTCTCCTGTTAAAATATCAACACTTTAATTTTTTTGGTAATGGAATCGAATCGTGGTGTGTTTCCGGTTACATTTCAGAAAGAAGACGAAACACATAGTGGTCGTTTGCTTCTAATATGAATTAGAAGTTTTAAATAAATTTACAAAATCAAAACCAAGGCAATGATAAGCTGTATGACAATTTTCGAAATAATCATAAATTTCTTTATCCTTTCGCTCGCTATTCCCTGTTTAGCTTGCAAAAATTATTGTTATAATTATTTTATATTATTTTACTAGTTGTATCTGTAATGGTTTGTTAATAAAGGGTGATTTTTTAATCGTAGTTTTTTTTAATCGAATAAAACATTCAAATTTGCATCATATATTAAAAATTATTGGAATCGATAAATTGGTCTTTGCCATTTAATTTTTAAAGATAACTTCATGTAAATGTAGTCCGCGGCTCCGTCTCAAAATGTCCATTCGGAAGGTACAATTTTTCATCGCTTTTTCGAGGCTCCACGAAGGCTTCAACAGTGTTCGGCTTGTCCACATAGACTAACGACTTGACATAACCCTTCAAGAAATAATCAAGAGGGGTTAAAACGGGGCCAAATCGAGAGATAAACTGGTCACCAAATTCATCCCTCAACATATCCATTGTTTGAGTTGAATTGACATTTCACGATCGTCATTAACACTGGTCACTACGGCTGCAATATTTTCTTCGGTACACACTCTACGCATGCGAGTCGATGGTTTTATGTCCAACGAATTAAATTTGGTGCGAATCGTTGATTCAGCAGATCTATCATGACGACCATAAAATGGTCGTATCAAACGATGCACATTTGTCACAGAGCACCAATTTTGATAATAAATTTCAACGATTTGCAATCGTTGCTCGTTTGTTAGCCTTTTCATGATGAAATGGCAGAGTATACTGTACACTTTTCACTTTGACAGATGACGTTTGGACGCCATTACCAACCAGTGCTGCCTACCTGAAAAACTTAAATCTTAAAAAATCACCCTATATTTATGGTATCAACATATCGTCATCGGACAATTTTAAGCCGTAACTTGTAAGAATATTATTTGAATTGTTCTTTGATAACTTCTGGAGCACTTAATTGTCCTAATCGCTGGATGAACAATAATCCGTCATTATTCAGTTTCTAGTTAAAAGCTTAACTATGGATACCATTCTAAATCATGATTAGTCAACGCACTTGACATTGATTGATGTTACATCATGCTCTGTTACACTTCTTCTAATTGCTACTCTTATTAATGTTAAACGATATTTCCCGCCTTACTATTTAACCTTCAAAGTTACACTTTAAATATCTACTTAGTAATTTCAACAGCCGCTTTTCGTTTTTTTTCGCTTCTTTTTCCTATTTCGTTGTGAAAACAAAGCAAAACATAAAATAAAACTCAACACAAAGAAAAACACTTGTTACAAGTGCTACTCATGCCCACTCGATCTCGTATTTCCCCAGTGGACCACAAATTCGAAACTTTTTTCTTTCAACAAAGAAAGAACAAAAAAAAAATAAGGAAAAGAGCCCAATTAAAATCGATGAAACCACTCAACAGCAGCAACAGAATCAAAAACAACAAACAAAATAAATATCGTGCTTGCATGACATTAACAACACCCTCAATTAATTAACATATTGCTGCTGATGTTGTTGTTGCTGTTGCTGTTGCTGCTGGTGGTGGTGCTGCCACTCTGATTGTTGGTGGCATAAATCGTTCGAAGGGGAACCGTTTTGACTCCACTAAATATCTACTGTCAGATGGCCATAACATACATAGGTGATAGTGGCAGTGGTAATAGTGATGGTGATGGCGGTGGTGGTGGTAGTGG
>JAHXMU010000127.1:779858-880121 GCA_019455685.1 Philornis downsi
TTTGCCATAGGAAGGAAGCAGTTTTTTATGATCTGTCTTCTTCACATGTTCATGTAAAAGAGAAAAGAAGACGGAATTAAAATAAAATATATTAACAAAAAATGATGGATAAAATGTAGTAAAATGAAACCAGCGAAATAAGTGCATTGGCCAAAGCTGAAATTTACCGCATTTTTTAGAGCAAAGTGTTGAAAATTTCCGTAGTAACCAGTGAATTTAACGTAGGCTTGTCATAGGAAGGAAGCAGTTTTTATGGTCTTCTTCACATTTTCATGAGAGTTGTTATAGCTATGAAAAAAACAGTCATTTTGTTGCAATTTTTCATTTGACCAAAGAAATTTTGTTTTTTGGATCAGACTTTTCAGAATGAATTTAGATCACAAAACAAATGCAATTATAGGGCAGTCAAATCCAAACAAATTAAAAAATTTAAATTTAAAAAATTAACAAATATGAATGTAATTCAATTTGATAGGATCTCTTGAGTTTGTTTAGATTTGGCAGCGGTATAAAAGTGTTTTTTTAGAAAAGATAAATATGCATATATTACGCACATTAAATTTTTGTACAGAGTTCGACTGGAATTTTATTTATATTTTCAACAACAATAATTATATGTAATTATTATTGTTATTAAAAAATTTCGAGCTGCAGAAAATGAGTAATTTTTCAGTCAACAATCATTAATGTTTATAACTGCGCCGTTTTTTTTTTTTGTAGTTTTCGACAATCATCACACTTTAATAGCAAATATTTCTCATCGTTATTTAGGGTTCTAATTTGAGTCATAACTCAGAGTAATTGGTTTTTTAGAAATAATCAAAACTACCAAATTAACCAATTAAAATTGTCATAAATCCCAAAAATGTTAACATTAAAATTGGCATATTCGTCATCTCAGGTAAAAAATTACTATAACAGTCATACCTCTAGTTTTTTCAAACAAATTTTGTTGAACTCTGTTATCATATTTTGTTTTTGTTGTTCGCCATTGAATAATTTGTCATCTGTCCGGCTTAGAACTTTATAAATATTTATTCAAACATTTTGCACAACTCAATAAATTATCTCAAATAAAATGTTTTTTTTAACACTTTTAATTAAATAATTGATATTTGCATAAAAATCACATAAAATTGTTGGATCAAAAATGATATAGAGCCGAAAATAAGTTGGACGGAGAGACAAACAAATTAGATTAACAAAAATTGTGAACTACAAATCCGTCTTAAATATTAAGATAAATCAACGAAATACCGAAACCGTATCATATTACAAGTTAAGACTAATTTTTTTCTTTACTTTACTTTCAAATTCAAATCGAAATGCGTGTATTGACTGTTTGTTATCTAAGCAAACATAACAATTTGTTTTGCTGGATTTGAAATGAACGAATTAACTTTGAAGCTGGGGATTTGGAATTTGAAACTGAAGACATTTGCATGTGATATGACAAATTCATATCCATGTTAACGATAAGAACCGAAGAGAATGCGTAATTTGCATATTTTTGTTTGTTTTGTTTAGGTTTTTGTTCTTATTCATACTGCTCCCAACCGCTGGAATGTTAATGATGGCTTGGCAATAAATCTTGGAGACGTTATAACCTAAGACTAATAACAACAATAACAACAACAGTCATACAACTGAGTGAACTGTCAGTTGCCGCAGTGAATATCCACACCAGGCGAGATGGCAAACTGAAATCATAAATCATTGTTAGAGATGGAGGCGAACGATTCGTGTTATAATAAACCCCCGGGGAAATTAACGCGGAGATTTATTTGGCCCAGATCATGCCTGGCCCAGCAGCGTTTTATCAAGTGGATTTAAATTGAATTATTGGCGGTTTATCGATGATATTCTTAAGGGAATTAAAGAAATAGGTTATGTTAGAAGCAATAAATGTGCAAACGGCATGGAAATGGTCAGTCTTACTCAAGACTTCCTTCAAGGAATCGATTACCTATTAATAGAAATACTACATGAAACAGAAGACAGGCTTAGAACAAACGAGCCTGCGATTTGAGGGGCTTTTGAAGAAAACGTTGACTACAGAAATAGGTAATGTTAGAAGCGGTAAATATGCAAACGGAAAGGATATAGTCCGTGTTATTCAAGACTTCCTTCAAGGAATCGATTGTCTATTAAAAGAAATACGAGTACATGAAATAGAAGAGAAGCTTAGAACTAATGAGGTTTTTCAAAGAAAATGTTGGCTAAAAGTGGAACTCTGTTATTAACAGGAGATTCTTTATTTATATAAAAACACGGACCTTTACGAAAAGTCAGTTTCATTTCAGTTTTCATTGTTTAAATTTATTTAAAAGTATAATAGAAATTTGCTTCTTATTCGTAGCATAAATAATCGTATACTTCTACCGGAAATGAAATCATAAACTTATATTGAATAATAAATAGATAAAATAAAAAAGAAACAAAAGCCTTTTCAATAGGAATGTTGTAAAACCTGAAAGAATATTGTAATCTTTTCGAAAAATTTGTTATTGAAGGAATATTGCTGACTTTCCGTTTATAATAATTATATCATAGTATAGTAAATTTTAAATGTTCCCCTCCACACTTGGAGTTATAGTAGGAAAAACTTTAATATTTGCATATTTAAGATTCTGAACTTAAGTTCGATCACACTTCCACTATACCCCTATGAATTCTCATATCAATCTTGTAAGCCATTCAAAAAGTTAAGAAGATAGAAAAATTTGCAATTGATAAAAAAAACAAAAGCCTTTTTAGTTCGAAAGTTGTAATATCTGAAGGAATATTGCTGACTTTCCGTTTAAAAAATTATAAGTCCTGGTTGATCCCTTCCACATTTAGATTTATAGTAAAAAAGACGTCAAAACTTACATAGGGTGGCACATAAGCAACGTTAAGATTTGATCAGTGAATACATTTTTTGTTTAAGTCTTTTTTTTCGTCTCTGTACAGAATTAACTAAACAATACTTGAGAAATTTATGATGGAAAGGCTCAGCACAGAACAAAGAACCAAAGTTGGTCAATTTTACTTTGAAAGAAGTCAGATCATATCGAAATTTGTTTCTTGTTCGAAATGCTCCTAGCGCTCCAACAATTTGCCGATTGGTTCAGCGTTTTGGGCAACAAAGGACTGCCTGTGATCTTCCGCCTACTGAAAGACCCCGTGCAGTTCGAAATAAAGTAACCATTGCAAGTATTGAAGAAAACCCTGAAACTTCCACCAGGCGACGTTCTCAGCAGTTAGAGATGTCTAGGCGGTCTTTGCAAAGAATTTTGCATATGTTACATCTTTTCCCATGCAATTGCAATGCAACTGGTTCATGAGTTAACACCAAATGATGCACAGGAACGCATTCAATATAGTCGCCGTTAACGTTACTTATGCGCCACCCTTTATAATTGAGACTCTCAACTTTAGCTGCATTAAACTTCCACGCTTGCATTCAAGTCTTGTAAGCCTTTCGAAAAATTCCGGAGTTTTTTCGAATTTTTCAACATTAGATCAATGTGAGCTGTTAAGGAAATAGAAAAAAATGTAATTGATAAGAAGTAAGACCCTTACAGTTGGAATGTTTCAGTTGGAATATCGTTGACTTTCCAATTGAAATAATTAGTCCATCGTAAAGTAAATCCTATTTATTCCCTTACCCATTTATAGTTATAGTAAGAAAAATGTAAAAAATTATATACGAGTATTTGAGACTCTGAACTTAAAGTCCATTACATTACTTCCTCTATACCCATGCGATATTTCATACAGGGTTGCCCATATTCAACGGACCCATGTTTTTTAAAAAAATCAAAGAAAAAAATAAAAATTTGGCGGTTGGCAATCTTATTCATTTAATTTGTTCCAAGTAGATTTGTTGACATCAATTTTTGAATATGATATCTCTCAAATGGCCGCCTCTGGCGTTGATGGCGTATTGTGCCCTTTTTGCAGCATTTTCCATCGTTTTCGCCAACATTTCGGCCGGAATAGCGGCTATTTCTTCACGAATGTTGTCCTTGAGCTCTTCTACGGTCCTTGGCTTGGTTACGTAAACCTTTGACTTCAAATGTCCCCACAAGAAGAAGTCAGCGGGCGTCAAATCGGGCGAACGCGGTGGCCAGTCCAAATCACCACTTTTCGACATCAAACGGCCCGGAAACAAATTTTTCAGAAAATCGATTGTTATGCGACTTGTGTGCGGTGGAGCGCCGTCTTGTTGAAACCAGAACGCTTTCGACGAATAATTGGCATCACAAAATTGGTCATCATGTCGCGATAACGCTCCTGGTTGATGGTAACAGCATGGCCATTTTCGTTTTGGAAGAAAAACGGCCCAATGACCGTTTTCGCACTAACGCCGCACCAAACTGTGACTTTTTCGTCATGAAGAAGCAATTCTTGAATCTCCTGAGGATTTTCAGTGGCGTAAATACGGCAATTTTGCTTATTTACGGTCCCATTCAATGTGAAATGGGCTTCATCGGACATGATAATTGTGTTCCAAAATTGCTCGTCATCATCGGCCATTTCGATGACTCGTCGTTAAGGCAGCGATATTCTCGGCCGATCGCCTTGGTCGACTTTTATTTGGCCTCTTCGGATTAGAAAGAGTCTCACCAGTCGAAAATTGTTCGTATAAACGCTTAACGGTGTTCTTAGAAGGCGCACTTCTCACATTTTTTAATATTTTAAAAGCACGTTGAGTTTTCACAATTGACTTCTTCTGTTGAATGTAAATTTCAACTATTTCAGAGCGCTCGCGTGGCGTGTATTGTTCCATGGTAAAAATCTGCTTGGACTGACGCTTCAAACGCGGTATGTCATTAAGCGATCTGACATCTCTGTCAAAAGTTATGGCGTTGCCAGATGAGTCCGTCGAATATGGGCAACCTTGTACAAATCGTGTAAGGTATTCAAAAGTTATGGAGATATTTCGACTTTTTTCGAAAGTAGGTCAAATTGAGATGTTAAGGAAATAGAAAACTTTGTAACTGACAATAAAACACAAAATCCTTTTCAGTAGGAAGGTTGCAAAACATAAAAGAATATTGTAAACTTTCCCATTGAAATAATTGGTCTATATAATTAAGTAAATCCTAGTTATCCCTCTCGCCAATTGGATTTATCGTAGGAAAAACGAGGTATTGTTAACTAAATCAAGTTCAATTATATTTATTTGTGAATTTGACTTCATATTTGATTAAAAAGTTGTCGATTTATTTTCATTTCTTTCTTTGCTAGTAATTATAATTTAGAACTGACCTAACAAAGAAGATAAAAATAACCTCCTTTTAGCTCGATACACTTTCTCCAGCGATATTCAATAGCTTGTATACCCTGTTTACCTATACAGTAAGAACTGTCAAACTCCATAAAATAGTTATCGACCGCTGACTCCATCTCTTCATTGTTGGTAAGCCTTTTACCAGCCAGTTATTTTCTCAAGTTAGGAAATAGAAATTGGTCCGAGGAAGTTAAATCTGGCGAATAAGGTGCGTAATAAAGCAATTCGAACTTTAATTCATTAATTTTGGTCATCGCAATAGAAGATGTGTGAACTGGAGCATTGTCTTGATCAAACAACACTTTCTTTTTCGCTAAATGCGGCCTTTTTCCATAATTTCATCATCTAAGCGCTGCATTAAATTAACGTATTATTCGCCGTTGATGCTTTTTCCCATGTTCATTTTTAAAAAACAGACACTACGAGCTTGCCTGCAAATGGAACCGCTTTCGCCTTGATTGGGCGCGATTCTGGCATTCCAGTCCACTGCTTTGACTGTCCCTTTGTCTTAGATGTGGAGCAGTGGACTCATGTCTCATTCATGGTTATAAATTGACGCAAAAATTCTCCTCTATTGCAGTGAAACATCGCTAAACTCTCTACTGAAAAATCTTCACAACGCTGTTTTTGCTCTATTCAAAGCAAGCGTGATACCCATCTTGCGCACAACTTACTCATATCCAAACTTTCGGTCGGTAAACGATGTACAACACTTTTTGAAATGCCTAACATTTCAGCTATTTCATCACTTTCAGCCGATGATCATCCAATATCATATTGTGGATTTTGTTAACCGGGTCTCTGGCGTGGACACCTCAATATTGTGGATTTTGTTAACCGTGTCTCTGGCGTGGACACCTCAATTGGTCGACCACTATGGTGTTCGGTTTGGCAGCTCGTACGGCCTCGTTTAAACTCTGCTACCCAATATTTTGCGGTCGTAAACGAAGGAGCAGACTCCAACAGAGTAGAATCTAGCTCGGCTTTAATATAGGTTGGTGTGAAATATTTCAAATGGAAATACTGAATTACGCAACGGTACGGTAACCAATTTTTTCATGTTTACAAATTCACTGAGATTGTTTACTTTTGATGACTGAAATAAAAATACTAAATAATGTGGCGCCTTGAAACTTAAAACATATGTTTTATGAGGTTGCCACTTTCTACCAAAATAATTTTTTTCAAATTACTGGCACTATCATCTACACGCCAGGTCGCCTAGCGTCATATAGACATTTTTAGTTTGAATGTTACAATGTCTGAAATAATGTGACTGACTTTCTAATTGAGACAATTAATCTGTATAATTGGATAAATTCTAACAGTTGCCAACAGCACTTACGAGCTATTGTAAAAAATATCACGTTCAATTTCACAACACCAGCTACTGAAATTTCACAGATATTTTTTCTTTGAGAAAATCCAAGTATTGTTTATGTCCACCACCGATGACATTTCCTACTGTAATTAACAAAGGCTTAATGCGTGCTAAAAGTGGGCATTTGTTAACAAACGTTAAGCAAAAAAGGCGGAAAACATGTTTGAGTCGTAATAAACTATTTTAGAATTGTCCTTTTTTGTACTTTGCACAAAATGACTACAAATCAGTTCACCTAATATGGCCAAAGACATCAAACATCAATCAATCATGAGATGACAAATTAAGTTTATTGCTGATACTTTGAAAAAATACAAGAGAAAAGACTACAGGAAACGATGGAGGAAAAATCAAGGAGAGTGGAAGCAAAAAAGAAAAAGAAAACACTTGAAACTTGTATGGAAACGATGACATTGATAATCTGGAATATGTTCACAGCCATCACGATGATGTTGACGTACACGCTCTGGGGAGTTTTAAGCTTTTGTAAGGACTACAGCAGCAGCTTTAGGCCAAGTTAACAAAGATTGGAAAAAAAGTCAAGTTTTTTTTCTATTCCAGCTGTGTTTCAAAAGATGAAATGACAAAGTTAGAAATGGCAAAAGGGAGAGAGAGAGGGAGATAGAAAGCCAGGATAGATCTTAGCAATGATTTACACCGACAGCAATGATGACAATTTGTCAATGAACTGATGACAGCTTAGTAATAAACTTTTAAAGGGAAAAATGTTTGTTGTTGTAAAGGAGCCGCTTTGTTGTTCTGTTCAAATATTTGTGCTAAAGCACGTAGAAATGAGAGCAAACACTGTTCAAATCCCAGTTGGACTATTTGAGCAATTGAAACATGATTTCTTTTCAAAGGAATTTGCATATTTTATAAATTATTGCCTTCTTGATTATGACAACAGGGAATTTCGGCATGTAAAAGTTGTTTGGATAATTGCTTTGTGGAAATGTAACAAATCAATAATGATTTTCGGGTTTGGGAGGGGAAAGAAATCGCACCGACTGTCATTTTTAACATTTTGTGTTTTTTCCTTTAGAGTTAATCGATCTTTTTCACATGATTTTCTACTTATCCATACAGATTAATCTTAAATTTAGGAGACTTTAAGTGACGGCCAACTGCGAAAAAAAAACGCTTATTTGTCCCCAAGACATGAAACGCGTCCACTTTTTTTCTCCTGCACTCAGTGCTAAACAATCTGCAGTAACATTGAATTGTCATTTAGACATTAATGAAGATTTATTAGAAATAACAAACCGGTCGTCAAGTCACAATTTGATTTGAAATTTTCTTCTCTCTTCCCAAAGTAATAGCTCAATTTTGTGTGCCCCGCCAACTGTCTGTTCGTTCGCTTATTTCCCCATTTTCAAATTTCGTGGCCTAAAGTGAAAATTTATGCATATTTCTTGCTGTCCGCTGTCCCCTGTGTTTGCGAGCTAGCGAGTCAGTGAGTGACTGAGTAACGCGTATCTTTTGGGTGGCGTTAAACATTTGTATGCATTTCTTATCTTTGTTGTTTTAGCCCGGCGGGTCTCTGCATTATATGAACGGCCACAGCCGCCTCCCGAAGTCTTTCGACATTAATGACCAGTTAGTGGTCACCGGATATTTAAATTGATGTTGAGATTTCACATTAGGCTTCTGTTTGATATCGGCCACCAGCAACATCATCGCAGAATAAGATATAGAGGCGAGCAATGGAGAGACGCCAACCTCCAGCAATGAATTCATGTTGGCTGCATTTTAATTAACTGACACTAAAAAATCGTTTAATATTCAATCACGAAACAATAAACAATAGATAATAGATGATAAGTTCTGTAAATTTCATATTCCATTAACTTATTGTGGATTCTCGCATCCAAATCAACCACAATTTGGGTATTAAAAGCAGATAAATATAGGGAGGCTGAACTCGAAGTTTCCTTAAACATTCACTATGACTGGTAACTTTTTACCAATTTCTCCGACCTTTATTTCTTAATTATAATTTTAATATTTAAGTTCTACATCTGACTAGATCTGATTTCAGGCCTTGAGCTTAAATATTTCTCGAATAATTTGAAACAAATTACTTTGATGAAACGCCAACGCCAGGCGCCAACGTTGTTTAATATCTTCATTTCAGCTATCAAAAGTACACGATCTCAGTGAATTGGTAAACATGGTAAAAATTGATTATGTAATTCAATATTTCCATTTGAAATATTAAAACCGAGTTAGATTTTACTCTGGGGGAGTCTGCTCCTTCATTTACGATTGTAAAATATTGGGTAGCAGAGTTTAAACGAGGCTGTACGAGCTGCCAAGACGAACACCGTAGTGGTCGACTAATTGAGATGTCCACGCCAGACACGCTTAAGAAAATCCACAAAAAGGTATTGGATGATTGTCGGCTGAAGATGTGTGAGCTAACTGAAATTATAGGCATTTCAAAAAGTGCTATACATCGTAGACTCATCGAAGATTTGAAGATGAGAAAGCTGTGCGCAAGATGGGTGCCGCGCTTGCTTTCGATAGAGCAAAAACAGTGACGTGAAAATGTTTCAGTAGAGTGTTTGGCGTAGTTTCACCGCAATAAAGCCGAATTTTTGCGTTGATTTATAACTATATGGATCCACCACTTCACACCTAAGGCAAAGGGACAGTCAAAACAGTGGGCTTGAATGGGAAAATCGTTTCCAAAGAAGGCGAAGACGAATCCCTCCGCAGACAAGGTCACGGCGTCGGTATTTTTAAGTGCGCATGGTGTTAATTTTATTGTTTTTCTTCAGAAAGGAAAAACCATCAACAGCGAATATTATGCTAATTTATTGCACCATTTAGGTGATGAAATTATGAAAAAAGGCCGCATTTAGCGAAAAGAAAGTGTTGCTGCATCAAGACAAATCTCCCGTTCACACATCTACTGTTGCGATGGCCAATATTAATAAATGAAAGTTTGAATTACTTTATCACGCACCTTATTCGCCAGATTTAGCTCACTCGGACCATTTTCTATTTCCAAACTTGAAAAAATGGCTCGGTGGTAAAAGATTTGCCAACAATAAAGTGGTGGAGTCTGCGGTTGATGGCTATTTTAAGTAATTTCGTAGTTCTTACTATAAACACGGTATACAAGCTATTGAATATATCACTGGAAAAGGTGTATCGAGCTAAAAGGAGATCATATTGAAAAATAAAGAACATTTTTCTCAATTTTGTTGTGTCTTCATTGTCAGGTCGGCGTTGTTTGGTCGCCCTCATAAGTTGTGCTTTAACATGGATCACTCACGAACATTAAATTTAACCAAGTACATAAAGTATTCTACATTACGCAGTAAAATTGTCACCATGATTTAAGAAGTATTATTAATGACCAAAGTGTTTATTAAAGATTTTGGTTGATGTTTACTTTTCAGAATTGTAGTCTCCATTGTTTTTACACCGATTTTTAAAGCGTTTTTTTTATCAAAGCTTATTTATTTTAGGGTTGAGCAATTCTTGCCTTTCGTATACGAGTATATAGTAAATGTTAAAAAGTTTTTTTTCATAATAATATCTTAAATCTTAGAACACTTCAATAAGCTGCCGCTGCTGCTTCAAGTTTATTTATTCTCTCGCCTCCTCTCAAAAACTCCCAAGCCATGCTTTTTTGGAATTCAGTTAATTTATTATTTCTCACTACATATAACGCCTCACAAAACACTTAATCTCCTCCTCCATCTCCCATTCTATAATTTAAGTTTACAAGCGATTATTTCGAATGATCTCAGTGCAATATCTCTCATGCTCTGCTTGGTACCTCCCACCATAGTTGTGGTATTATTAACAATTCGCATCATTTGTAATCAAAAATTAATTAGATTAACTGAAATTATTTATGCACCAACACGTTATAATCAAAATAAACACCAATGCGAGTTCCTTTTATTTGACCGTCCGTCCATTTCTTCGTTTTGAATGGTGGTATGACAAAGCACAGTGGTTCAATTAGCTCAACGTGTGATTAAATCTTAACTTTCATTATTTATTTATAATGAAACGATCAAAATTTTTGGACCTGGTATTTAAGGACAAAATGATCGGCCGTGGTATAGTGATTAGAATACGGGACGGCAGTCATGCATATGATTATAGGCTCGGCAACCAATCCAGAATCATCCTCTAAACTGTAGGTACTGTTGTACGAGTCCCAAAAGCAGAATGCGTGTAAGCTCAATGAATGTGAGAAGCTCATCTCATCATTGAATGCAATGGAATGCGCGTTTTATGTTTTCAATAAAAGAAAAATTGTGATATGAAAATCAAATCAAATCAATAAAATAAAAACAAAAAAAATCAAAAATCAAAGTTCAACTAAAAATGTCAAACTAATCCGTTTTAAAATTAAAGTTCTGTTAGATAAGTGAAAATGTAGATTTATACCAACGCATTGATGATATCTCAACTTTGGTTGTAGTACAATTTTTGAACTATAGATGGCACGGGAGTCTTGTAGAGAAATCTTTTTATATATTAAAATTAGTACTAAAATTTCAGTCAGAAAGAGTGAGTTACACATACCAACATCTAAGAACGCTTTACAACAGTGCTGCAACAGTGTGTGGTGGGGCCGGAAAGGGCGTGGTGAATCTCTCGGTTCTTATCAAATATTGATCCGAATTACCACACCATACTTTTCTGAAAAACATGTTTAGAAAGTAAGTGTTTAAATGATTGGATTATTCCCAATCATCAAAACACCAATTCCTGGTACTCTTATTTATCTAGTGAAAGATTTGCTATTTACAAATATATGGATCGTTTAGCAGCCGAAGAACGCGTAAAAATAGTTAAGACTTACTACAAAAATGAATCGAACAAAATTTTTCTCAGCGATGAAGCTCATTTCTCACTCGGTCATATGGTCCCATATGAGGCTCGAAGAACCCAGAAGTGATTGTGGAAAAGCTGTTGCATCTGGAAAAAGTGATTGTTTGGTGCGCACATTATGTCAAATGGTCGCTATTTTTTTAAAAACCCACCTCAAAAGGATTCACTGCTACAACCAGTCCAGAAGCGGTCATGTAAATGGCGTTGTATTTCGTACATAATGGCAAGGTCAACAAAGCATTATTATGAAATAAAAGTTTTATTTTTTTTTATTTAGTTTTACTTTTAAAAACGAAAAATGGATAAGCCGGTACAAATCTATCTTCTATCTATATATAGGTATATAAAAATCAATTGCTGTGCGTTAGTCTTGCTAAAGCTCGAGAACGGTTGGACCGATTTGGCTCATTTTGATCTTAAATTATTGGTAGAGTATTCCGGAAGGTTTAAGAGGTTTTATTTGAAGTGATAGATGGCGTTAGAGATGAGATTTTTGCAATTTTTTTTTTTTTTACCACATTAACATGTTGAAGGCAAAACAACGTTTGCCGGGTCAGCTAGTTAGAAATAAATTTGTAATGTACTTAACATAAATTTACAATATGAAAATCGAAACGAAACTCAACTTCCGTCAAGCACCCTATGCAGACGACTCGTCTAAATGATGTATCGCCTAATAAACTCATGAATTTCGATCTGATTTTAAACAAACTCAATCTTACAACCGGGATTAATTTTCCTTTCTTTTCATACTCTTTTTTACTGTCTAGTTCAATAGTCAAAATAGTTTATTTTGCCATTTTTTTTCTTTATTTTTTGTGTAGATTTTTAACCACAACTTTCCCACAGTTTGCATTATCACTTTTTAACAGGACTAAATTACTGTGCCACTTACAAATGAATTCTTAATTACCACAAGCAAAACTACCAAGACTCGACGCTTTATCATATTTATTTATACCAAAAACATATGAAATTAAAAGAATTCAAACAAATGTCGACATCGACGACGATGATGACGACCAAGGCTGAAGACATTCAGGGCCAATCAAATGTTGATTACGATGGCGAATGATCTGCTGCAATGGCATTAAGGATGATGCGACTGATGCTGGGGGACTTTAAAGCTGGCCACGATAAATCTCTGTTCCTGGCAAATGATGAAGATGATGATGTAAATGCGAATGCGAATGTAATTTTTACGTATCACCATCAACATCTTGAAAATGAAATCAAAAGGTTTGCCTGGCCAGCGGTATGTCTTTTGTAGGTGATTTTTTGCAGCCACCTCGAGTACGAAAAGAAGAGATCATTTTAATTTTATTACCATCATTTGCCAGAGAATTACACGTTGATGTAGATAAAAATACAATTTACGTCAAAGAGACGTAGAGAGATGAGAAGACATATACAGTGATTAAAGTTAGCACTTGAGATGACACTGCGCAAATCCCTTTAAATCCATTTCTGCTTACATCATCTGTTATAGCAAATGCAACAGACGTTAGTATTTCTGTGCCCAGTAGTAGTAGATGGCTTAAATTTGTAATAACATTTGCTACATTGTCATTTATTTGACACATTGGATGCACATAAAGGAACACAATATTTATGCGGGTACATTAGGGTGGCAATTTTTAATCCGAGATTATTTAACTTGCACATCGTGATAAAATTTATTAGCAAACCTATACAATAGTAGTTGAAAAAAAGAAGTGGGCAGGCGCTATAAATTTGGACGGGTCCCACATTGTTGCGGAGGATATAAAAGCTCTGTTGAACGTAGTTAGTCCTTCCCATGAATTGAATTGAAAAATTAATTTCATAAAGTAAAGTATATTATGAATAATAAATTATGAATTGAATTGAATTTTCGGAAAATTGAATTGAATTGCACTTAATTAAATTGTATTGTTTCGAACTAAAATTGCATTATACAGGGTGGCGCAATAGAACGTGCATATTTAAAAAAATAGATTAAAAAATAAATACAAAAGGTATGGTTAAAATAAATCTAAGGCATTGTAGAGTAATAAATGGAGTTTATTTTTTAAAAATAACATCATCTAAATGGTGATCCTCTCTACGACGGCACTCCTCTAACCGCAAACGAAAATTATTGAAAACTTTCTTCAGTAATACTGGTGTAATGGCTGCCATTTCACCACGGATTTTCTGCTTGAGCTGAACGATGTTTCTTGGATTATTACTGCAGACTTTGTGTTTGAGGTATCCCCACAAAAAAAAGTCAAGAGGCGTCAAGTCTGGACTACGTGGAGGCCATGGCGAAACCAGTCTGCCAGGGAACATCTGCTTCACCACCGCCATGGAGTCATTTGATGTGTGACAGGTAGCTCCATCTTGTTGGAACTAAGTTCTGGAATTCACTATTCTCGAACTTTCAATTTCTGGAGACAAAAATCAACATAGCGTTCCGTATTAACCGTGACGTTTTGGCCCCGCGCATTTTCGAAGAAAAAAAGGACCAATTATTTCTCTGCCAGAGATTGCTGCCCATACTGTCACTTTAGGACTATGCAATGGTTTCTGGTGTTTGATTTTGGGATTTTCACTGTTCCAGTAACGACAATTTTGACGGTTTACGAACCCATTCATAAGGAAATGAGCCTCGTCAGAGAAAAGGATATTGTCAATATTGGAAAATCGATTAAGCATTTCATTAGCAAATGCAAGCCTTGCTATGAAGTCAGACTCTTTCAATTCTTGTGTTAATTGCAGCTTATATGGATGCAGTTTAAGATCCAATGTTAAAATTCGTTACAAACTTCGTCGCGATAATTGTAAGACAGACGATCTCTTGCGAGCCGACATTTGTGGATTTCCTCGTACTGACTCCATAACTCTCTCAACATTGTCTTCGGTTCTAGATGTTCTTGGGCGACCATTTGCTTGTGGTTTAAATGTTGAACCGGTCCCTTCAAAACGCTTTACCCATATTTTAATTAAATTTGCACTCGGAGCTTCACTAATTCGCCGTAGTCCATATTCTGCACAATATAGTCGCCTAGTAGCAATATATGAACGAGAGTTCTCGTAAAATGCGCGCACACAAAATGCGCGACGCTTCCCGTCAAAGTGATTCATAGCGACTAAAATTCCATGAGCCCGCCAACCCAACGATGTAGGCGCCCCCACCGCCCGTGCCTTTTCTACCCCGCAAAAAAAGATGATGCAATATGCACGTTCTATTGCGCCACCCTGTATTAAATTACACTGAATTAATTTGAATTGTTTGTATCAAACAATTTGTAAATATTGCAAATTGTAAAAATTAACTATTTATTTGATTGTGTAAAGGCCCCTTTCAACAACCATGTTACTATTAAATCCCCTATTTTGTTACGCCCATATGGCAACTCAGCGGGGCACGGAGGTCTCCTGGTTGAAACCAGCGAGATACTTGTTTGTTCCCTTTTTCTGCCAGCCGCCCTCAACATACGAATAAAACCCAAAATACTGTAAGTTAACCGCTACCTTTTCCTCTCTTCCAGTACGAATAAACCCCCTTGTAAGTATACACATTCCGCCAAGAACCTAAGTTCTTCCACAAAACCTCCAGTCTCTCTCACGGAATCTAAGTTCCAAATTAAATCTTCAAACCAAATCTAACAGATTTACATTTTAGCATTTACATTTTACAAGCTCATTGTCAGAGAATTGGGCCCGACTAAAACCGATTTAAGTGAGGTTAGGACAACGTCGAGTTAACCCGTTATTATGGTTATGTTTATTTAGATGCTTATTTGCGTCCTCCTTCCCTCACTCACAAGTTTTTCCCGGAAAAAATTCCTATCTTTCTAGCAATTTTCAATAAACACGCCCACATTTCAAAAAAAGGTGAACCAAGGGTGTGTAAAAGCTGTCGCGGTATCACTCTTTTATCCATTGCTTATAAGATCCTGTAACGTGTGATATGTGAAAGACTAAAGCCGATTCTGGCTGATCTGATTGGGCCTTATCAGCGAGGCTTTAGACCGGACAAATCGACAACTAACCAGATATTTACACTACGCAAACTCCGGAGAAGACCCAAGAGAAACACATCAACACGTACCATCTTTTTGTCGATTACAAAGCTGTTCTCGACAAACCGGTCCGGCAAGAAAGTGTATGAGGCCATGTCTGAGTTTGGAATTCCTACGAAGCTTATACGTCTTTGTAGGATGACGCTGACTGACATGAAGTCTTCAGTAGAGGTAGATAAAAACCTTAGTAAGCCTTTTTACACCAAACGAGAATTTAGACAGGGCGACAGTCTATCGTGCGAGCTCTTCAACTTATTGTTGAAGATGATTATGAGAAAAGCTGCAGTTAATACGACCGGTAACATCCTTAACAAGAGCCATGTGTTCATTGCATATGTGAATGACGTAGGCATAATTGGCAGAAAACTGCGAGATGTTACTGCAGCCTTCTCGAGTATTGAGAATGGGTCAGAAAAATGGGTCTGGTGGTAAATGGGGACGAAACGAAGTTATTTGTTTCAAAGAACAAAGAGTCTACTCGCTTGGGACGCTGTGTGAACGTTAACAATTATAAGTTTGGGGTGGCGAATGAGTTCCTCTAGAAAATGAATGATATTAGAATGGAAAGTTGGCTGGGTCATGTCGTGAGGATGGATTCGAATGTGGGTCCCATGTTTTCGACAACGAATTCGATGGGCGGTGCAGAAGAGGACGACCAAACCTCCATTGAAAGGACTAGATTTTTGAAATACTATCAAAATTTCGTGTGACTAATTCGAGAAGAACAGCAAAAAGACCGAAGCACTTCAATTATTTTCTACGTGCGGCCTATTAGATACGGACATCTATTCTAGTCGCAATTTAAGTAAGTGACAGTTGGGATGATTTATATAGTTGCAAAGCTTCCGACGATACCTATTAATTACAATCAAACGCAGCATTTACCTGATAAACAAACGGAAAAATATAGGAAAAACTTAAAAAAAAAAAAACGGATCATATTTCAAAACTTCTGGTTAGTTCTTGTTTGAGCAAATCTTTGAATTTTTCTTAGATATCACAAGATCAAGCGATATTAAAGTACATCCCAGGAAGTTTAAATCTGCATGTATGATTTTTCGCTGCCACCCTAGTGTACATATGCATAACTATGATATCTTTTATGTAGACAGTTGATATTTATTATTTATTTCATTTATTTTATACATCTCTCTCGTCATTCTGTGCTACATTACATGTTCACATCATCATATGATATGATGACATTTTACATTAGACGGTGGTTACAGGAATGTAAAGCTTAACATATCACTGAGTACAGGTGACAGTTAGACAGACAGATTGGCGTATGAATTTTATGTCAGAGAAAAGAATTTACTTGAAATGTGTCGAGTAATATTTCAAGATTTCATAATACTTATTGCAAATTTGTTGGTATATTTTGAATACTGAAAACTTTGTTATTAACTAACAGTGGCTCAAAATGTAAAGAACTGAGTCATTATGGGAGTACAATAGAGATTTATTTAACATGATGTCAAAGTAGTTGAAATGTGAACCTGATGCATTTTAAAAGTAATATTAGATATTTTTGTGATAGTTGGTGCCTAAATAGTGAAACGTAACAATTGGAGAAGCGGAAAGTCGAGCAGGCTCAATAATGAATGGTCATTTTCTTATAATTGGTTAAGATAAACCGCATTATATTCTACTCCTTTGCATGCAGAACTTTACAACTTCTTCACAAAAATAATAATGATCTTATCGCTTGCAACTTTAAAATTAATTCAATTAATTCAATTTGGCATTATAATTGCGAAAATTTGGAAATAGAAAATAGTGATGGCGCTAAATGTGGCGAATAAGGTGCGTGATGAAGCTGTTCGAACTTTAATTCATTACTTTTGGTCATCGCGATATTGAATGTGCGAACCGGAACATAGTCTTGATGAAACAACATTTTCTTTTTCGCCAAATGCGGCCGGTTTTTTATAAATGCACCATCTAAACCCTGCAATAAATTAGCATAATATTTACGACCTTGCCTGGAGATGGAACCATCTTCGCTTTTTTCGAACACGATTCTCCCATTTCAGTGACAGTTCCTTTGTCTCAAATGTGAAGTGGTGGAGCCATGTCTCATCCATGGTTATAAATCGACGCCAAAAATCGGCTTTATTGTGGTGAAACATCGCCCAGCACTCTATTGAAACATCTTCACGACGCTGTTTTTGCTCTATTGAAAGCAAGCGCGGCACCCATCTTGCACACAGCATTCTCATCTATCATTTCGGATAGCTCACGCATCTTCAGCCGATGATCATCCAGTACTATTTTGTGGAATTTCTCAAATGTGTTTGGTGTTGACACTTCATTTTGTCGGCCATTACGGCATTCGTCTTGGTAGCTTGTACGGCCTTGTTTATACTCTTCTTCCTAATATCTTACAGTAGTAAACGAAGGAGTAGACTCTCCCAGAGCAGAATCGAGCTTGGGTTTAATATTGCTTGGACTGAAACCTTTCAAATGGAAATGTTGACCCATATAACGATAACCAATTTTTTCCATGTTTACAAATTCACTGAGATCGCTTACTTTTGATGGCTTAAATAAAAATACTAAACAACGTAGCGCCATATTCATAAAACATCTGGCGCTACGTTGTTTAGTAGTTGCCACTTTTGACCAAAATATTTTTTTCAATGTTAAGTGCTAGTTTTGGGACCGCCCTAGTACTCTCCACTATCATTCACCTGATCGGAAGTTCAACCCCGCATATAGCCACATATCATTATCTGAATGTGTCTGAAGAACACTTCCAGTAATAGAGTAATCGACAAGTCTTGTAAATGCTTTTCAAACTGTGACGTTCGGAATCGTCGTCACTGAATGTTATGAGAAGCTCCTCCATGTCTCATTCCTGTAATGCAAGGGAATTTGTTTTTTGTGTTTACAGATCCCCATGTGATCTTATTTCTGAAATTTAAGTAAACTTCATGCCGGCAGCTAATCAAATAACTTGGCTATGGTAAATTAAGTGGGAACATCTGGTTTGACATTTAGTTTTTATTTGAAGTTGTTTCTTTAAATAAGTAATACAAAGACCGACCGTGGCACAGTGGTTAGTGTAAGGGGCAATCGTTCGTAAGATCGTGGGTTCAAGCCCCGATACAGTCAACTGTCTTTCCTTGAGCGATGGTCAACTCGATGTGTCTGACGAATATTTCGAATCAACAAGTCTATCAAATACTTCTCAAACTGATATTCAGAATCTTCGTTAAGCTGTAAGTCGCACATTGACGGCGTTTAAAAATAGAGTGCCTGTAAGCTCGCTGTATGTGAGAAGCTCTCTCATATCTCATTGATGGGGTGTGAGGCATTTCTTGGAAGTTATATGTAAAGGGAATTAGGGTAAAAAAATTTTACTCTAGAAACATTTTAAAAGTAAAAAAACTGCCAAACTAAACTCCTGAAATTTTAGAAACTAAATACTCCTACATACACATTTAGTTGTTGATTTCTGTGAAATTTTTAAATCCTACAATATTCCTAGGTTGAAATTTTTTGATTCGAATTCCTTTATGATAAGAATTTGGTAAATTCTTATTCTACAGTAGAATTCCATAAAATTTGGGAAAACAGATTAGACAGGTTTCGTAAGATTTTCAAAAATTAAATCAGATTTCTTAAGAACCGTCAAAAACTGGGCAACGAAAAGAAGGAACGAGTAATTGCTCAACCTAATTTGACTCTTTCTCGGTCAAGCAAAACCAAAGAATACTCGTTTTTTTATGGCGACATCTTTAGGCGCAAACTAGCACATTACTTCATGGATCTCAAAATAGAGCGGCATGATTATGTATTAAGAAATTTGTTTTAAAGCGTCCTCTTTTCTGCTGCCTCAAACATGTTATTTCTCGGCGTCTGATATTCGGCTGTATTTTTCAGCCACTTAAAAACCGGTCTCATGCATTTTTTAGTTTTTGGTAATGCGATCATTTAACGACAACACCTATAATTAACACAAATTTGCTCTAAATTCACTATTAGACACAGTTGTTGACGTATTCCATCATTACCTCGGAAACGATTAGTGAAGATTTGTTGAAAGTCGCATGTAAAATCGACCATATGTTTGTTCTTACTTGCCACAAGGTGTTGACAATGGGCATTTAAAATGTTGCACCTTTATTCTCTCCCCTCCCCCGGTCTATCAGCCGGATTCATTCACTCAACAGGCCACCACCAAGTGAAAGCGTTAAAAAACGAGTACAAAGGCATGACACAAGTAATTTGCAACAAAAAGTGGCAAGGAAACCCGATTTAATAAAGAACAAGTGTGAATTGATATAAACTAACAAAAAAAGAAAAAAGAAACAAAAAACGTCACATAAAAGAGCACAAAAAGTGTCTTCTACAATAAGAATTTTTATTCCTTTTAATGCCACAAACAACAAAACTTTGCAATGCAACAACTACACACTACAATCAGTGATGACGTGTTGCAACTGCTTAAAGAGCGAAAGCCAAAAATAAATTGTTACACTTTTCATATGTTCAACAAATTGTTGCAATTTCATTTACAACCAATGCATAATTTATTTTTTTTTCGTCAGCATTTTTTTTTTTCTTTTAGTCATTACTAAATATTCTTGTTTTTGTTGAAAAAGAAATCAGTTGTTTCTTCAAACGAAGGAAGCGAAAAAAAATGTCCAACATGAAATTTTTATTAAAGTACTGCTACAACATGCAGAAAAAATGTCAGCGACATCATTAGCCTCAGGCTCCCCACCGGCCGGCGAAAACGTCAACAACACAGCGCCAGTGATACCAACTGCCAGCAACAACACCACCAGCTAGCAGCTGTCCGATGTGACACATCGTGGATGGTGTGAAAAGTAGAATGAAATTTTACATAGCAAAACAAAAGTGGGGGAAAAGTAACACATTAGCCAGATAGCTATCTTAAGATAGAGCTCGTTGTGAATGTCTGTCTGTGTCTCCAAATATTGTTTTTCTAATTTCGACTCGGTTTTCCTGTAGATTTTCATAACATTTTGGTTAATATTTCGCTGTTGTAATCCATTTTATATTTTATAGGAGGCACAAAGCATTTCTTTGTTCGCAGCTATTTATCATTTGAACGAGGATCGCAGTAAAAGTTGAAAACAGTTGAAGGGATCCTAAAAATAGTAGCAAAATATAGGAGACAACGTGAGAAGGCCACAGATATAAAAAAAAAGGAAAATGATGTCGAGTTTTTGGACCTAAACATACCGCCATACATAATTTTCTTGAAAATGACCAATGATCTTTGTGGTCTGCTTTTTCTACTAGGTTCGCCACTAAGTTCCCGCTGTTTGCCAATAGATGGCGCCAGCTGTAAGCGGTAGTCGAATCTGCTATAACCCAAATATCATGAGCCAGGCTTAGGCATATGGTAAACATACCGTCTCGACACAATAGTGATTCTCTTCTGACGCCATATTCTTTTGGTTGTGTAAATATGTACGATTTTATGTCAAATAATCGTCATATGCGGGAAGTATTGATTTTCTTCTTTAAATCGAAAAAAACCAGCGGTTGAAGCTCATCGAGAGCTTCAAAATGTTTACGGAGATGCTGATTTACGTGAAACGACGGTGATTTTGATGTTGAAAGACCGCTGAATTGACGGCATTGATTAATGGGGATCTGTATAAAATGCAGATGGAGCTTGGTTCAGTATTAAGAGTTACCCGCCAAACCATTTCCAAGCGATTGCATGTAATGGGAATGATTCAAAGGCAAGAAACTTGGATTCCTTATGAGTTGAAGCCAAGGGACGTTGATAGACGTTTTGCCGCCAATGAACAACTGTTTTAGAAAAAAAGGAAGGGTTTTCTTCATCATATTATAACGGCTGACAGAAAATGGATTAATTACAGCAATCCAAAGAAAAGAAAGACATGGGGGCTGCCCAGTCATACTTCTACGTTGTAGTCTCGGCCGACTATTCACGCCGCACAATACGCGGAGAGGCATTAAGAAGTGATCCTTCAGCATGACTACGCTCGGCCTCACGTGGCCAAGCCTGTTAAAACCTACCAGGAAACGCTAAAATGGGAAGTCTTACCCCATCCGACATATTCTCCAGATATTGCGCCGTCCGATTATCACTTGTTCCATTCGATGGCAAAGATATTAAAAATATATTTTCTCGAAACTCACATCACTCACACATAATTGAAACCCAAATTTTGATAACATATCAAATTTTCAAAACAAATGTAAATTAAAATTAAATTCTTTGGTATTTTGTATGATAAATTTTTATGAATAAAAATGGGAAATGAACTTAACATGAACTTAATAGTTAAAAATTTTCTATACAAAACTTCTTCCAAAAGAGTATCAACTAATGGACCCGCTTGAAGGACTTGTCAAAATTCTTTCTGGTCGCCAAATTGGCACAACAACACAACCTGCTACGGCTCCGACTGACTTTTTCTCTTTCTAAAACTCAAATTAGTAATTCGAGACATCCCTTTTCAATCAATAAAAGGCATAAAAAATAAGTCCTTTGTGAAGCCCTTTCCGGAAAATACATTTGAAAAATGGTTTAATGTATTATAATGATTTATTGAGGGGCCTACAATAAATTTGAGTGAATAATAAATAGTTGTATAGATTAATTTCCGTCACTTTTCTCATAGAATGTATTATATATGGGATAAATTAGATAATTTGCATTAGAGTTCCCATAGATGGCGAGGCATTAATTTTTTTTTTTTCAAATCTTACAAAGCATTATTATGACAATAGAAAAAGTTACAAAAAGCTAAGAAACTTGACAACATTTAAGTAAATGCGTGCTATGAATTAAGCGAAAACACTAAATATCGATAAATCGGTCATTAGATATAAGAGGTATCAGATGGGGCGTGCCAATGCTTCTCATTTTCACTGCCCGAACTTAATTTATCCAGCGCGGGGTATCACAAAGTGAAGGCAGATATAGGTCATTTACAATTCTAGGCTACGTTTCGACCAAATAGAAGACAGTCTCAAAACTAGCCGACCTATCAAAGTAGATAGACAAAAGTTGGGAAAAACATTCTTTATTTTTCAACATAATCTCCTTTTAGTTCGGTACAGTTTTCCAGTGATATTCAATAGTTTCTATATCCTGTTTATTGTAAGGACTGTTAAACTCCTTAAAATAGCCATTAACCGCGGACTCCAGCCCTCCATTGTTGGAAAATCTTTTACCCGTGAGTCATTTTTTCAAGTTTAAAATAGAAAATAGTCTGAGGGAGTTAGATCTGGCGAATAAAATGCGTGATGAAGGAATTCGAAATTTAATTACTTAATTTTCGCGTTCGCAATAGTGGATGTGTGAACTAAAGCATTGTCTTGATGAAACAACACTTTTTTTCGCCAAATGTGGCCTTTTTTCCAAAATTTCATCACGCAAACCCTGGAATAAATTTGTACAATGTTTGCCGTTGATGGTTTTTTCCTTTCTGAGGATAATCAATAAAAACATTCCAACAAAACGCATTCCAAAAAACATACGCCATTACCTTGCCTGCAGATGGAACCGTCTCCGTTCCCTTTGGACATGATTCCATCACTCCAGTCCACCGCTTTGACTATTCCTTTGTGTTCTCGGGTGTGAAGTGGGTCAGTAAAAATAATCCCATGTGCATCCCAAAAAACACACACCATTAACTTGCCTAAAGATGGAACTGTCTGGTCTTCGCGTTTTTTTGGACACGATTTTTCCAATTCCAGTCCATTGCTTTGACTGTTCCTTTAACTCAGATGGGAAGTGGTGGACTCATGTCTCATTCATGGTTATAAATTGACGCAAAAATTCGTCTTTATTGCCATGAAAGATCGCCAAACACTCTACTGAAACATCTTTACACAGTTGTTTTTGCTCTATTGAAAGCTAGTGCGACACCCATTTTGCGCACAGCTTTCTCATCTTCAAATCTTCGGTCAATATACGACATATAGCACTTTTTGAAGTGGATATCATTTCAGCCAGCTCACGCACCTTCAGCCGACAATCACTCATTGCTATTTTGTGGATTTTCTTAACCGTGCCTGGCGTGGACATCTTAAATGGGCGACCACTACGGCGTTCGTCTTGGTAGCTTGTACGGTTTCGTTTAAACTCTGCTGCCCAACATTTTACAGTCGTAAACGAAGGAACAGGCTTCCCAGGAGTAGAATCTAGCTTGGCTTTAATATTGATTGGACTGAGACCTTTCAAATGGAAATATTAAATTACATGACTGCGACCAATTTTTTTCATGTTTATAAATTCATTGAGATCTTTTACTTTTGATGGTTTAAATAAAAATACTAAACAATGTGGCGTCTTGAAACTTAAAACGTATGTTTTAAAAGATTGCCACTTTTCACCAAAATAATTTTTTTCAAACTACTGGCACCATCTATGTACAAGTAATCACAGCTGCCACCAGTGTATTTAGTTTTTACTATCCTTTCAAAATATCATCAACCGATAGATTGTAGAGTCTGAATTACCATAACGCTACCTCTCGACGTCGCCTTTAAACGAATTGCTGCCTTTGCTCGGTGCTTTTAGTGACAAACTTTTCCAGTGAACCTCATTTTAATATGATTTGTTATTCTCTGTGGGGATTACCTGTTGTTCTTTATATTCACACATTCGGTATGATACATTTTAAGCAATTTTGTATGATCATTTGTGTCACTAAATATGACGGAAATATCTACGAATTAAATTTGTGGCATAATAAATTCAGGTGGCTTATGATGACAATTTATTAAGGTATTAAAAGTTCATAAAATAGTCAAAATAAATAAGCAATTAATTTAGAATGTGTTGCAACGAGTAATGGGTGGTGCTTCCAGGATTAAAGTTTATTACTCCTCTTTACTGAACTTAAATATGTTTCTTTTGCTTTTACTCAGACTTAGTTGAAACTAATAAAATATCATTCATAATTTATGTAATAACCTTAAATGGCTAATAAGGTTAATCCATATACTATTCCGTTTTTAACCAGGGACCACCAGAGAAAACGAATTATAAAATAAATAATAATTATTTATAATAGTATAAAATAGTTTTGATTCTCTTTCGATTCTGGTAACCGAATCAAATGTGTGCATATTCGTATATTTTTATTTGGAAATTTGTACTTTAAAAATCAAGCAAAATTTGTAAAAATTATTTGTCAAAAATCCTGAGAGCCGGGTGTTTAAAATTCAGAATGAAACGTATATTCTTTTCACAACCCTTCCATTTTTGATTTCAGACCTCTTTTCCTGCAAAAAAACGGAAAAATTCACATTAAGAAACAAAACTTCCTAATACTATAGTTTCCTTCCGGGTCCTCGAATTGCATTGTACAGGGTGACGCGCCAATTGCAATACAATGTGAGAAATTCAAATAACTTTCTTTTCAATCAATGAATTTCATTTATTTCTTATTTATTGTATAGAAAATTCAATTTTGTTTCATATAACTAATTGGTTTAAAAGAAAATAGACCGTAAATAACCTCTATGCGCGTTCACGCATATGTGACACCTGATCAGAAAATTATTCATTGCGACCTGAAGGTTTGAAGCCAATTTATTCAAATTTCTTGGTTTTGTTTTGTACACCTCTTGCTTGACATAACCCTATTAAACAATGTCTAAAGCAGTCAAGTCAGGTGAACCTGGGGTATGCGCCAACATGAAAAGTTTTTCAAAATGGGGTTTATGGGCTGTATATAGAAGTGAGCTCAAAACTCCTTTGAAAGGATCATATTTTTGAGAGCCTCTTAAAACTTGATGCATTAACTCTTGGATAAATTGACAAATGTTTAAATTATTGGACAGAGCAAGAAACTGTTATGCTCGAAAGTTTTATTCAGAAGAGGGAATACATTTTTTTTTTGACATTAGAAATCAAATTCGAACGAAATACTCAACACATTCAAAAGTTCAAAAACAGAGTGTTATTGGACAAAGTAGAAATTAAACTAATTTATCAAATAATAAACTAACATTAACTTGGAGAGGGGCACTGAAGATTGAAATACAAGGAATTATGTTTTATGGTTAATTGATGCCATTTATTTTTATATGGAATTATTTACTTTTGTGTGGCAAAAGCTAAAATCTTTTTTCAAAATATTAACCTTGAAATCATTCCTCCAAAGCACATTCATTTTAGCAATTAAAGTGAAGAAAGTTTTCAAATTAAATCAGCATTCCGCCTTATTTATTGCTTCGCAATAAGAGGAAAAGTAAGCAATAATAGATATATTCTGTTCTGGTTACAAATGTTTATGGAAATTTTTTAATTGCAAACAATTTCTGGCTTTCTTTTCGTGAGGAAAAGGATTTCCAGTAGCTTCAAAAGTGCACTTGCAAAATTATCGCTTCCAAATCAATAACAATTGAGTAATATCATCTCGCTTCTCGCATCATCGCCTTCAAAGGACGCGGTACAGTAATACGTTTATACCAACGAATAACCCAATCATCGAAATTTTTGTTAAACGTACTTTTCGCATAAGACTTCAGCTTTCTCTGCAAATTATCTTTTACCCATATCTTCTATAGTATGGTAGGTGCCTCGAAGAGATAATCTGAGTATTGATTCTTTTGGAGCCATATTAAGTGAATGTGGTAGTCATTCGTCGACGTTTCTTGAGTGTTTGAACAGAAATTGGTTCACAATGATAGCTTTTTGAAATCGTGCATTATTGTAGTATAAAATTCATGAGTTTTTTTTTTGTACAAATGAGGTCTTCTTCAACGAATTCACTCTCCTAAATAATATTCTTAATTTACTTCCTAGCTTTTTTGGAAAGGCGGAAAGTGGTAACCTTATAAAATATATGTTTTAAGTTTCAAAACGCCGCGTTGTTTATTATTTATATTTGAGCCATCAAAAGTAAACGATCTCAATGAATTTGTAAACATTGAAAAAACTGATCACCGTTACGTAATTCAATATAAGTGGAAATATTGAAAGGCCTCAATCCAACCAATATTAAAGCCGAGCTAGATTCTACTCAGGGAGAATTTGATCCTTCATTTATGATTCTAAAATATTGGTTAGCAGAGTTTAAACGAGGTTGTACGAGTCGCCAAAACGAACACCGTAGTGGTCGACAAATTTAGGTGTCCACGCCAGACACGGTTAAGAAAATCCACAAAATGGTATTGAATGATTGTCGGCTGAAGATGTGTGAGCTGGCAAAAATGATAGGCATTTCAAAAAGTGCTATACATCATATATTGACCGAAGATTTGAAGTTGAGGAAGCTGTGCACAAGATGGGTGCCGCGCTTGCTTTCAATAGAGCAAAAACAGCGTCGTGAAGATGTTTTAGTAGAGCGTTTGGCGATGTTTCACAACAATAAAGCTCAATTTGTGCGTCGATTTATAACCATGGATCAGACATGGATCCACCACTTCACACTTGAGACAAATAAATAGTCAAAACACTGCACTCGAATGGCAGAATCGTGTCCAAAGAAGGCGAAAACGGTGCCACCAGCGGGCAAGGTCATGGCGTAATAGGATTATCTTGATTGGCGTAATAGTATTATATTGATTATCCTCAGAAAGGAACAGCCATAAAGGGCGATTATTATGCAAATTTTTCTGCGGCAAATAATTGATTAAATAACCACTGATATTGTCCGAGAACATGTTATAATTTTGGTCCTATCAACGATGATTTTTATTTGCGATTGTCTCGAAACCAACAGATTCTTTCTCGCAAAACTGGAACATGAAGCTGTTCTATCGAACTAGTTTTGGAGTGTATTGACCCAGAATGAAGTTTTACAAATAGTTTTGAAATATAGGATAGATTTTTTACATTGATTTGCCTTTTACACATAATGAGAAGTAGTTCCAAAGGTTACATGGAAGATTAAATTTATTCTAGAACAGAGAAATATAAAGATATTATACCTTTAACAAGTTTTGTTATAACTATAAAAGAATGTAGGTAATTCGATTTCTTTCCTTTTAATTTTTAGCTTTAATTCTTATACCTTTCTTTATTTTTAATGGAATTTTGTCTTTCTGTTATTATATAATAATGCATCAAAAAATTTAAAAAAAAATTGAGAAAACATTTGTTTCCACTATTAGCGAAAAAGTAAAATGAGGTAAGTAAAAAAAAAAAACAAAAATTTTTATTTTAAAAGTCGAATAATTCCTAAAGATTAGAAGATACAATATATATGTACATAAAGCATTTTTTTTTTTTTTGAAGATTTATACTAGAGAAATCCATAAAAGTTAGAATTTATTAATGGAATGAAAATTTAAGAAGTTGTATCGTTTTGAAATTTCCAAATTCCCGAAGTGACCTAATTTGCCTCAGAATGAAGTTTTACACATACTTTCAAAATATAGAATAGATTTTTTTATACTGATTTGCTTTTCGCACATAATGGGAGATAGTTCCAAAGATGACATGGAAGATTAAATTTATTCTAGCACTAACGTTGCTGCAACCGATTACTAAACGTTTTGCTGAGGTTGGTCGTGTTAACAACTCTTGGGGGATGCCTAAGATGTTTTCAATTTTTAAAGCTGCTGCATGATGGTTATTCCACCAAGGAAAGGCCCCCCCCCCCCCTTGTGCAGTATACGTATATAAACTATTATTATCGATGTCACAGTGCCAAGATTAGATTACAGTGACAGTGCAATGACAAAGTGAGACACAGTTGTCTAATTGAAATGACAATATGAGTCAATTAACACATGATTATTTGTACTTTGTCCCTTAGAGAATATTCTAGAATTGCTAAAAAATCGTTTACAATTTATCAAATTAAACATTTGTATACCCAGATGAGTCTTCAGCATCGACACTAATTATGTCGATTCTTTATTAACACATTCATGATTAACATTATTATGATTATTTAATATGAGTGTTACGAATGAATATTAATGTTCAATGTAAATTTTGGGGAAATCTTTTATTTTTGGGGTTGTTATATATATGTATAATCCAATGCCATTAAAGGATTTCGTTCTCTAATGAAAACTAAAAAGAAACAAACACATGCAGATTATATGATTTGTCTGTGATCTTTGGCATATTTGCCGTTAGTCAGGCTATCAATAAGTGATAGCATTTTATTGATATTGATAACTGCGGGTTGTAAGTGAGAGCCGCAACACAGTGGGACGTTTTAAGAAAAAAATAGAAATATTTGCATTTTCTAAACGGATGGTCCGATTTTGATGAAATTTCATATGGCTATAGCAAAAAATTTCAACCAATATGTATTCCCCTGGTTGAGATCTTCAAAATATACTTATTTACGTACAGGGTTGCCCATATTCGACGGACCCATGCTTTTTAAAAAAAAAATCAAAGAAAAAAATAAAAATTTGGCGGTTGGCAATCTTATTCATTTAATTTGTTCCAAGTAGATTTGTTTACATCAATTTTTGAATACGATATCTCTCAAATGGCCGCCTCTGGCGTTGATGGCGTATTGTGCCCTTTTTGCAGCATTTTCCATCGTTTTCGCCAACATTTCGGCCGGAATAGCGGCTATTTCTTCACGAATGTTGTCCTTGAGCTCTTCTACGGTCCTTGGCTTGTTAACGTAAACCTTTGACTTCAAATATCCCCACAAGAAGAAGTCAGCGGGCGTCAAATCGGGCGAACGCGGTGGCTAGTCCAAATCACCACTTTTCGACATCAAACGACTCGGAAACAAATTCTTTAGAAAATCGATTGTTATGCGACTTGTGTGCGGTGGAGCGCCGTCTTGTTGAAACCAGAACTGCCTCATACGCTTTCGACGAATAATTGGCATCACAAAATTGGTCATCATGTCGCGATAACGCTCCTGGTTGATGGTAACAGCATGGCCATTTTCGTTTTGGAAGAAAAACGGCCCAATGACCGTTTTCGCACTAACGCCGCACCAAACTGTGACTTTTTCGTCATGAAGAGGCAATTCTTGAATCTCCTGAGGATTTTCAGTGGCGTAAATACGGCAATTTTGCTTATTTACGGTCCCATTCAATGTGAAATGGGCTTCATCGGACATGACAATTTTGTTCCAAAATTGCTCGTCATCATCGGCCATTTCGATGACTCGTTGGGCCCATTCCAATCGACGAGGCTTGTCCGCAGGCAACAATCTTTGCGTCAATTGAATTTTGTACGAGAACAAATGCAAATCAACGCGAATAATCCGTTGTAAAGTGGACCGAGCCATGCCCAACTGCTGAGAACGGCGTTTTTGGGATGTTCTTGGGGACCTCTCAACACTGGCTCGTACGGCAGCGATATTCTCGGCCGATCGCCTTGGTCGACTTTTATTTGACCTCTTCGGATTAGAAAGAGCCTCACCAGTCGAAAATTTTTCGTATAAACGCTTAATGGTGTTCTTAGAAGGCGCACTTCTCACATTTTTTAATATTTTAAAAGCACGTTGAGTTTTCACAATTGACTTCTTCTGTTGAATGTAAATTTCAACTATTTCAGAGCGCTCGCGTGGCGTGTATTGTTCCATGGTAAAAATCTGCTCATTAAGCGATCTGACATCTCTGTCAAAAGTTATGGCGTTGCCAGATGGGTCCGTCGAATATCGGCAACCCTGTATGTTTTACCTCTTAAACTTAAGGAGTTATTCGATATTTAAAATAAAAAAAGCCCCATTTTTTGTTGTATTAAAAAAGTTCTAAGTATTGAGAAAAAGAAGAATTTTAAAAAAGAAGCACTTAATCAAAAGTTATACATAATTAAAATTAAAAATTAAAAAAAAATCGAAAAAAGTACCTACATTCTTTTGCAATTATAAACAAACTTGTTAAGGAAGGTATAAAAGCTTTTAAAATATGAATTTTTGAAGTATCCACATTCTTTTACAATTGTAAAAAAGACTTGTTAAGAAAAGTATAATATATTTATATTTTTCTGAAAGGTAACTTCATAATGGACATCTTAGCCAACAATTTTAATTTTCAAGAGAACTAAAACCTAGCGAGTAGGACTTATTTTATACATAAGGTAGGCATAATGTATGACAATGTGTTGCGTCTACTTTTCAGAAATGCATAAAATTTTTAAGGATCCTAAAATTCGTGGAAGACTTTTTGAAAAAAAGTGGAAGAAATGATTTTAACTGAGTTTTCGTAAAAATCTGATGTTCTACAGACTTTTAAACTATAAATATTTTGTAATAAAATGTTGCATTTATAGAGAAATTTACGTTGTAAATACTAAACTGAAAGAAAAAAATAGAGATTTATAATTACGAATCCCATAATTCCCGAAAAAACTTGCAAAAATGTCTAAAAATAGAATTTCTTTTTTTCTGTATTTTGTAAAATTGTAAAATTCGCAAAGAACTGTCGGGAAAAAGTGGAAGAAATGGCTTCAACAGAGTTTTCGTAAAAATTTAGTGTTTTATAAAATTTTTAATTATAAATATTTCGTAATGAAATTTTGCATTTATAGAGAAATTTACGTTGTGAGTGAGTACTAAACTGAAAAAAATTGAGATTTATTACTGAAAATCTCATAATTCCAAAAAAAAAACCTTTCAAAAATTTCCAAAAATAGATTTTTTTAGTTTTTTCTTTGCTATATTTGTATTTTTACGAATTATAAAATTCGTGGAAGACTTGGAAAAAAAATGCAAGAAATGGTTTCAACTGAGTTTTCGTAAAAATCTGATGTTCTGCAGACTTTTTAGTTAGAAATATTTTGTAATGAAATTTTGCATTTATAGAAAAATTTACGTTGTGAGTATAAAACGGAAAAAATAGAGTTTTATTACTGAAAATCGCATAATCCCATAGAAGCTTGCAAAATGTTGTTGCTGTATTTCTGTTTTTAAGAACTGTAAAATTCATAAATTATACATGTTTTGTAATGACATTTTTAAATTTACGTTGTGAATACTAAACTGAAAGAACAAAGAGAGATTTATTATTGGAAATCTCATAATTCCCAAAAAAAAACCTTGCAAAAATTTCCAGAAATAGAATTGTTTGGGTTTTTTTGCTGTATTTGTATTTTTAACAATTGTAAAATTCGTAAAAAAAATAAAATTTTCAACTGAGTTTTCGTAAAAATCGGACGTTCTACAATAATTTGAATTATAAATATTTTGTAACGAAATTTTGCATTTATAGAGAAATTTACGTGTTGAATACTAAACTGAAAGAACAAATAGAGATTTATTACTAGAAATCCCGTAATTCCCAAAAAAAAAAACTTGGAAAAATATCCAAAAATAGAATTTGTAATTTTTTTTTTTTGCTGTATTAGCACTACTAAAAGTCGGAAAAAATTCAATTTGCAGAATTATTTACAACACATCAGGCAACAGAAATCAGGTTTCCTTTTTTAGATAACAGTGGTGCGCTTCGGGAAAATTTGATATTTTTATTAAAGATAAGTCTTATTCGGTAGGCTCTGGTTCTCGTAGGTTCTGGTTTGCTTTACAAGGTCCGTTATGATGTGACCTTTCAGAAAAATATAAATGTATTATACTCTTCTTAACAAGTTTCTTTTTTAATTATAAAAGAACGTTCGTTATGAAGTTATCTTTCAGAAAAGTATAAATATATTACGCTTTTCTAAACGTGTTTTTTTTATAACTATAAAAGAATGTAAGTGCGGTTTTCGCGAAAACTTGCGAAAACTAGATTTCCTTCTTTTTTTAATTTTTAACTTTAATTACGTATAACTTTTGATTAAGCGTTTCTTTTTTTAAAATAGAATTTTGTTATTAATACAGTAAAAAACTATTTTCAAAAACATTGAGAAATATTTGTTTCCGCTATTAGCGAAAAAGTGAACTGAGGTAGGGAAAAAAAACAAAAAAAAAATTTATTTTAAAAGTCGCACAACTCCTAAAGTTTAGAAGATACTACATACATAAAGCAATGTTTTTTGAAGATTTCCATAAAGGTTAGAATATTTTTTTAATAGGATGAAAATTTAAGAAGTTGTATCATTTTAAAATGTTAAAATTTTCCAGGTGTCCTAATTTGAGGCATTGTGCGCAGCTGCCTTTAGAAAAATTTAAGAAGTTGCATCATTTTCAAATTTTCAAATTCTCGAGGTGCCCTAATTCGAGGTATTATGGCGCAGCTCCCTTTAGAAGTATAAGGTCCAAATTTGAAATTTAAACCCGACTGTACCTCTGCTGTAGTCATATGAAATTTCATCAAAATCAAACCTCTCGTTTAGAAACTGTAGATTTATATCAATTCTTTTTTTTCAAAACCCCACCCACTGTGCGCCACCTTCATATAGCCGTCAGCGGCATCAAACACTTTCAATTTTTTTGTCGGGGCAGTTTATCGCTTCTGAATGGATTTAACTTTTGTTGGTTTGGTTATTCACACAGACACCAATTTATGGTTAGCAATTCACGTTTATAGTGGAGATGACATATGCAGCAGTGCCTCCCCTTCCGCCGCCATACGCCCATAGCAGGTTCAGTTAGTATCCCTATGCTTCTCCTTTGTATGCGTGCGGGTATCTGTGCCTCCAATGCCACCGGTTCAATGTTCCACCCTATGCTATTGGTTACGTTCTGTTCCGTTCCGTTCCGTTCAGTTTATGTTTTATATGTTCACATTTATCTGTAGTTTTATGTTGTTGCCGTCGATGCTGTCCGGTTATTTCCCAGAGGTACTATTCAATTAAGTACTCAAGAATTTATGTCTGGCTATCTGCTTCTCATAGGAATGATAAAAAAAAAATTGAGAGTGTGTTTGTGTGTTTGATACGTACATGTGTACTTGCGTAGATATATATATATGTATGTAGATGTATCGGATGTCATGTACCAGCAGCTATATTGTCCTTTGTTATCAGCAGTGAAATATGTTTAAATAGAAAATTTTCGTTTTCAAAATATTTGTGGTGAAATTCTGCTGGAATTTAATATTGAATTTGCGTTTTGTGAAAATTTAATGGGATTCATGATTACGTTAGAAGGAAAAGTGTTTCATTATGTTCTTTCTATTTTTAGGGAAGAAGGAATTGTCTACCTTTATAGAGATACAAATTGTGTAAATTCACCCGTAGGTATGATGGGGTATATCATTCGATATGGCATAAAACATAACATCCAAAAGAAAGTGTTTAAATCACACAGTATATGTTGACCAAATATGTTTCATGGCTTCCTAAGTTGATTGAGCAATGTCCATTCTGGTTAGTGGACACTATACTCTTAACGACTCTTAATGGCATTCCTTAAAACTTAGCTCTGATTAATATTTTGCCAGCTCGCTCATTGCAAATGGGATATACCGACCCGTCCCTTCTAATGCCTCCCATACAAACTAATAGATTTTCCGAAATTGAATTCTTTTCCTGTAACTGCTCTTCCACAGACAACATAACATAAGTTTTTCCCATTAAGCTACTTCCCAAAATATAAAAAACTTCCAAACAACCGCACTTCTTTTGATACCTCCCATACAAATAAGCGGTTTAAGCCATAAGTTTAACATCACACATATTTTATGCGATAGCACCAAATTTTGACAAATTACGAGGGCGGTCGAACCTAAGACACAAAAAAGTTGGGAAACATTTTCTTAATTTTTCAACATAATTTCCAGTTAGCTCGATACACTCTTTCCAGCAATATTCAAAGCTTATATGCCCTGTTTGTAGTAAGAACTGTCCAATTGCTTAACACGTTGCCGCACACTTTTAATTTGATGATCGTGCCCAGAAACGCAATTTTTTTCAATTGTTTATGAGTGCCAGTTGAAATCGAGTGTAAATTGTATGTTTGGAAGTGAAAATTATCCCATTTGGCCACAGTTTTTGAAAATAAAAACTGTCGACTGCTATAACCGTCATTTGCTCATCATCAGTCAGTACACTTCGTACTAGCGCTGCCCTTCTCTTTTATTGACTAAAATGTGCATGACGGCCATAGCCGTCTTTTGGCAACATATTGCCAAAGATCGGGCGGCTATAGCCGTCATTTGTGACAACGTATTAAAATACTCATCAACCGCCGATTCCACCTCTTCATTGTTGGCAAATCTTTTACCACCGATCCATTTTTGTTTGGAAATAGAATAGTGCGAGAGGAAGCTAGATCTGGCGAATAAAGTATGCGATGAAGCAATTCAAACTTTAATTCATTAATTTTGGCCATTGCAATGGTGGATGTGTGAACTGGAGCATTGAATGCGTCCTTTTTCCCATAATTTCATCACCTAAATACTAAAATAAATTAGCATAATATTCGCCGTTGATGATTTTTCCTTTCTGAAGATAACAAATAAAAATAATAAATTACCTTGCCTGCAGATGGAACCGTCTTCGCCTTCTTTAAACACGATTCTCCCATACCAGTCTACTGTTTTGACCGTTTCTTTGTTTCAGGTGTGAAATAGTGGATCCATGTCTCATCAATGGTTGTAAATCGCCCCATATATTCGACTTTATTGCTGTGAAACATCGCCAACACTCTACTGAGACATCTTCACTACGCCTGTCTTTGCTCTATTGGTAGCAAGCGCGGCACCCGTCTTGCTTACAGCTTTCTCATCTTTAAATGTTCGGTGAATATGCGATGTACAGCACTTTTTGAATTGCCTATCATTTCATCTAATTCACGCACCTTCAGCCGATGATACCATTTTATGGAATTTCTTAAGCGTGTCTAGCGGTCAAGCACTACGGTATTCATCTTCACAGCTTGTACGGTCTCGTTTAAACTCTGCTACCCAATATTTTATAATCCTAAACGAATAAGCAGACTCCCGCAGAGTAGAATTTAGCTCAAATCTAATATTGGTTAGACCAAGAACTTTCAAATGGAAATATTGAATTACATAGCGGTGACCAATTTTTTACCACGTTTACAAACTCACAGAGATCATTTATTTTTGATAGTTTAAATAAAAAATACTAAACAACGTGGCGCCTTTAAACTTAAAAAATATGTTTTTTCAAACTACTGGCACCATCTATATGTCAGGTCGGCTAGCTTTCGGACCTCCCTCGTAAATTGAAATGGATTAAGGGCGATATTGCTGAAAGAAGTAATCTCGCCAATAAAGAAACGCTTTTGTCGCAAATGCCAAGGAACGATTCTCACCTTCGGTCAGAACTTGTTTTTCCAACTCATTACAAATATCCAAAAACTAATTATGCGGATTAATAATGTCGTATACAGGGTGGTGCACTGCTGTCAACTATCGACTGTCAATGTGGACCGCTACTTAAATAAGTTCAAGGAGTTTTTCCGTTTCAACAGCATTAGGTTCCAGCAAGATAGATCAACTCCGCACATAGCCAAACCGGTTAAGGCGGAGCTCCAACGAAAATTCCCAAACAAATTAATATCCAGAAACTCCACTTTCCGCTGGCCCCCAAAGTCACCTGACTTGACTGCTCCAAACTTTTTTTATGGGGTTAAGTCAAACAAGAAGTGTACAAAACGAAACCACATAGCCAGACCGGTTATGGCGGAGCTCCAACGGAAATTCCCAAACAAATTAATATCCAGAAACTCCAGATTTTTGTTTGTTAAGCAAGAGGTGTACAAAATGAAACCAAGGAATTTGACTGAATTGAAGCAGTCCATTAACACAATAATTGAGGCAATCCCGACTTTAATCCCTCAGGCCGCAATGAACAAATTTCTGATCAGGTGTCGCATTTGCGTGAATGAGCACGTGGGTCATTTACGGCCTATCATCTTTAAAACCAATTAGTTATATAAAATAAAATTGAATTTTTTATACAAAAAACAAAAAAAAAAAAAAAACAAGTAATAAATAATTAAATAAATAAAATAAAATGCACTGATTAAAAAAAAAGTTGTTTGAATTTTTTACTGTAGTGCAATTGGTACGCCACCCTGTACAAGAAGAGCAGCATATCACATTACCTTTCTCGCGATGTTCAATCGCTGCGTAAGCTATTCTGTGAAAAGTTTTATTAGAATTAGAAAACGTGTCCCACCTCCCCTATTAAAAACAACTAAACAACGAGAGCATAGAAAACCGCCAAACCAACTGGTAGTATCCCGATTGATCAAATTGTTCGCACTGATTTTGCTTGTCACGCCATGTGGCACAGATATATAGAATCATGGCGCAATCACGTGTAGTGTTCTTTGAAAAAGTTATCCGTAAAATGTGTGGGGCCACCATATTCAACGGGGTTAGAATCAAGGGTTATGTAACCTATATATCAGTATTGATTCCTTGGGAATCGTTGGACTATGTGAAGATAACGCTCGAGCCTCCATGAGTGTGGTTCAGGTTATGGGAATCTATCAAATGCTGGAACTTAATATTCTAAATACTGGGAATAAATTATCCAAACCCATCAAAGTTATGATCGGCCCTCTATGTAAATAATTCCAACCTACTGATTGTAGAAATCTCACATCTCTTTTCCACTAATAGTTGAAATCTGTATTTTATAGAGTAATTTGAATTGATTTCTTTTATTCACACTGAAACAAACAGTTGCTATGCAAACATTTTCTCAGCAATCCCTAATAGGACTTCATGTTAATTTCAATCAAATCAAGTGCAAACAACTTTAAACTAATTGAATTACTATAAAATGTGGAATAAGTAAGAATAAAAAAACGCAAAGAACAATCTATACGATGCCAGTACGACACCTTTCTAATGTTAGACAACATGTTGCATCTTCCTGAACATTGTCAGCAGCGCCAGACTCTCCAGACAGACTTTGCGAATGGCCAAAATAGACGGACTGTGTGCAGCACAGTACTACAGATATTGATGTTATTATTGCCATTAGTAGTCTGCCAGCTTCAAGTGTAGCAAACAGCAGCAACAATAATAACAAAAACCACTACTTCAAGTCAACACACTCGTCTGGGATGTTGCTTGTCGTGTGGCCACTTACACTAAACTCAATTTTATTAATAAATAGAAATAGAAAATTTGCAAAACAAATCGAAGCTGTTTGCTACTCATATCTGACTGACTACACCGGACAGATGGATGGTCTGACAAACCGGCAACGGACGACGACTACAAGTGAAACCCGGTAGTGGTGCTGTGGCGGTGGGGAACGAAATCAACAACTGGCGCTTCAGATCGAGCCACCATCATGTCTAATTGAATTGAGACACACGGAGGAGCTGCTAAACTAGTTAAAGAAAAACGCAAAACGTAATTGCTTTTACTTACAATAATTTTTATTGCCTTCATTAAAATGAAAACTATTAATTGATTTTATATCTAAATTATCCGTAGGAATTGAAAATCAAATGCCTTTAATGATTAACGACTTTTGCGATAATTTAGCCAACACTTTTGCCATGTGGCCGAAAGCAATTGATGAACGGCATGGCGCACAATAAATTGCTGTGCAAATATTTTAAGTGAAAATGACAAATAATAAATTTCACTTTACCGCTGATGTGACATCGAGAGCAGCGCGAATCATATGAAATGCGTAGGGGTTAACCAGTAGCCGAAAATTTTCACTGCAATATTTATGAATTTTATGAGAAAATATTAAGCTATAATGGTATGTAGCTGTTATGACTAAACGATGGATTAATTTTCTCTCACAAGAAATTTATAACTTAGTTAACAATTATGAAATTTAAAACAAGTTTGTTTTCAACTAATAACTACATTTTCAGTTTTTTTTTTTATTGGAAATTTCATTTGTTTGACTCATTTTAGTTAGATATCATCATATGTTTTGTCAGGCATACGATTATATACAGTGTTGTCCATTTAGTGGTTTCAAAACAGCCGGTCTAGCAAGGCTCTTAGCTGTTACATACCTGTCACCTGAAGTGGCATTTATTTAGTGAAAGGTTTGCCATTTACGAACATGTATGGTTTAGCAACCGGAGAACGCGCAAAAATAGTTAAAGCTTACTACAAAAGTGGTGACACAAACGGGGGCTCTTTTCGTGCATCAGAAGCATGGTCATCACAATCGACCAAATGTGCTAGGAGTTGGCAAGATTATAAAGAAATTTGATTTCTATAGAAAGAATACGAAAAATGAAATACATTGATTAAAAAAACAAGTTATTTGGTTGGTTCAGTTGGTGCACCACTCTGTAGTTTTGGACGAGTAAACTAAAATTTCTGAAAAATAAAAATTGGTTTTGATTTTTGGTCAGTAGTAGGAGCCATAATCTACGGGGTGCTTATGATGCACGAAAAGAGCTCACGTAATATTCGTAAATAGCGAACCTTTCACTAAATAAATGACACTTCAAATGAGAGGTATGTAACAGCCTTGCTATCCTCTCAATTCTGGGTATATACGACATATAGACCGATTTTAAGATGAGTGTTTATTATTGATGACCAGCTTTGATACTCTGTTCGATTTAATGTAATCAGCAAGCTCTCATATCAATTGATTTGAAATGACCGCAGAAGTCATAGATATCGTCGATTTGTCTATCAGCAATATCGGCGATTAAAGGGAGTGGCGGCAGATCAGTGTCATGGAGGCAGAATCAAATCGGGTAGACAACTCGGCATATGGATAGGTAGACAACTCGGTACGTGGACAGGTGAGTAACTCGACATATGGAAATAAGAGTTACTAACTAACTCATTATTGATAACACTGTTTCAAATCGGCAATTCGGATTCGTCGCAAATTCGATTTCGAATCAACGGCTCTAGATCATATCGAAGGCGTCTTGTAATGGTATAGAAGATTCAGTGCAACCGGGTAGGAGGTATGAACGAACCTAAGAATATATGAGAGGGGGCATGATCAGACGGTCAATTATGTCAGATTTTTTAAATAGAAACAAAGGTTACTGCAGTCAGTCTAGGAATTAGGAGGCTGCAGTTTAATTTCGGAAAATTCGTCAATTTTTATAGGAGCAGCTGGGTGCGCTGTAACCCAATTACAATCTTCGATTTCGATTTGGCAAAATATTAAACTGTGTCAAACCTTCAGAAGTTTCATAAAATTTTACGATAGCTATCGCGCCTATCAGCCAGCCAAACAGACGGATATCGCTTAATCGAGTCATAAAGTCACGCATCATCCCGGGGTGTTACATTTTTGTTGTATCATTCTTTTGGGTGAAGGTATACAAATTACTTACTGAAATGGTGATTATAATAGTCATTCTTATCCATAATATGTTGCACGAAAAAAAATTATCGCAGACCTTTCAAAAACCTGGAGCTTCCAACCTAAGTTTGGTCGGCCTATTCTGCCTCCCCCGTCGATTATGCTCCCGTAGACTTTTATATCACCCAGCCAAACAAATGGTATAGCATTTTTCTCTTGAAGATTCACTGATCCAGCATCTTGTATTATAACCCAATGTCCTGTACTCTGAATTATAACGCAGATTCTCTTACACCAAAAATTCAAGTTCGAATCAGCGACTCGGGAACGTATTCCTAGTATTTATTTCGAGAATTCTAGCTCTCGTTGGTGGCTTGGGATCATATGTATGGTACGGTCATGACTGAAAGTCAGGTTTATTGGTAAGTTTCGGATTGCATGGAGTACGCAATTCAAAAATATGAAAATAAAGTGATGTGATTATCAACCTGACGGAGGCGTCAAACTGCGCGTAACAGACCGAAGTCCGAAGAAGAAAGACAGAAAACCTTTGAACATGAGGGTATATCTAAGTAACTGGAGGAGGAGCAATTGCCTCCGAGTGCCGTACCATATTCCAAGCAATAACGCTTTTGAAATTTAGGATACTATAGTGGAGTCTGAGTATCAACAACTGAAACCTTCGGAATAGTCTGAAGTTGGCGATTTGTAAAGTCGGATAACATTTGTCTGTTATTACAAAATACATCAACTTTCGGATATCAAGTCGAAGTCTAAGTAACAAAGACAATAATCTTTGCACACCCGGCCGAAATCAGAATAATAAAGTAATGAATACCTTAACATATCTCACCGAATAGTGAGGATGACATCAAAAGTCTGAAAGCCGAATAATAGGTCAAATACCTTTACGAAACAAACAGAATTTGGGCTAATATTAAATTTTGCTATCTTTTGTAGGTATAAATAATTAAAATTAAATTTAATAACCGAACAATTTTTTAAATAAACTAGGGGAAATAATTATTGATGGGCGTATCATTGTTGCTAAGCAGCTAAGTTTCAAGAATTTATTGCAGAAATTTTGTATGGTCTGTCTAGTATGATCATGGGTAGAATAATTTCTAATACTCATAACTACCAGAAGACTATTAAGACATTGCGAGTTGTGAGTTTTGTCGGAAAATGGAAGCAATTTCCTTCGAGTGTCCTATTAAATTTCAATCAATAAAGTTGGACGCTTTTGAAATCTAAGGCACTATAGCAGAGTCTGAGTACCAACAACAAAAATCTTCAGAATAGTCTGAAGTTGAAGATTTGTAAAGGCAGAGAACATTTGTCTATTACATCGAAATCGGAGTAAAAAATGCCTCAACTTTCGGATATCGGATCGAAGTTTAAGTAACAAAGACAATAGTCTTTGTATACCAGATCGAAATCAGAGTTACAAAGTAATGAATACCTTAAGATATCTTACCGAATAGTCAGGGTTGTATCAAAAGACTGAAGGCCGAATAACATAGCAAATACCTTTAGGAAACAAGCCGAACTTGGGCTAATAAAAGTAAGTAAAATTTGCTATCTTTTGTAAGCATAAATAATTAAAATTAAATTTAATAACCGAACAAGAACGCAAGATTTAAATTTTAAATAAAACACAGATATTTAAGAAAAATCGCGAAACTTTATTATATCGTAAAGTAGACAGAATGAGGTTATGTATGGAACAACACATCGGGCAGATGGCCGCCTCGGCTTTGCTGGCACACACGCGATCTTTTAATGAAATTTTCAATAACCATTTTGCATAAATGCTGCGGTATTTCATTAATGCAGCGTCCAATTTCCTCTTTTAAGACTTGAGTCGTCGTCGGCTTATTCGCATAAACCATCGGCGACCAATTCTGGTCTCCAAAACGCGAAATAACACGACCGGGATATGACTGATGCAGCAATTGAATTGTTTCTCTGGCTGTATGACATGTGGCGCCGTCTTGTTGAAACCACATGCCGTCCATATTCATTTCTTCAATTCTAGGCACGAAAAAACTGGTTATCATTTCACGATACCGAACACCATTGACTGTTTGGGCTTGCCATGCCTCATTTTCATAAAAAAAGGTCCAATGATCCCTCCAGCCCAAAATCCACACCACACAGTGACACTTTGAGGATGCATTTGCTTCTCGTGAATCACTCGAGGATTTTCCTCAGCCCAAATGCGACAATCCTGCCTATTGACGAAGCCATCAAGATAGAAATGGGCCCTGAATGGATCACTGAGGATGATTTTATCGGCAAAATCAGCATTTTCGTGTTGTCATTCCAATACCCAATTAGGGAACTCCCTTCGCAGTCCATGGTCAGCTGGCTTCAGTTCCTGAGTCAATTGAACTTTGTATGTATGAAGATGCAAATCTTCCGTCAAAATTCGCTGCATAGTGGATTTGGAGACACCAATTTGCTGAGCTCGGTGTCGAATTGAGGTGGATGGAGTTTGAGCGACATCATCATGTACAGCTGCGACATTTTCGGTCGATCGACCTGGTCGAAGGCGCGTTGTTGTCTTTACATCACTAACAGATCCAGTTTTGGCAAATTTATCTATTAATCTCTTTACAGTTGACTCTTTTGGAGCATTATTGTGACCCAAATTTAATGGCAATTTACGAACTGTAGCCGCAAAACTTTCACCATTTTGGTAAAATAATTTTATAATGAGAATGCGTTGTTCATTCGTGTAGCCCTCCATTTTTACTAACCTCGTACCTTCTACTAGCAAACGATAACAATTGTTCAAATGTCAAACAATGACACCTGGAATGGCGCCAAATTTAAATCTTTCGTTCTTGTTTGGCCACCCTTTATAAGTAAGTAAATTTTGCTATCTTTTGTAGGCATAAATAATTAAAATGAAATTTAATAACCGACAATTTTTGTAAATAAGCTAGAGGGGATAAATACTGAAGGGCATTTAATTGTTATCGACTAAGTTTTAAAAACTTGTTGCAGAAATTTCGTATGATCGTAGGCAAAATAATTTCTGATCTTCGTAAGTACCAAAGACTACTAAGGCTTGGCAAACTGTGTTTGAGACAAATGTTGAACGCCTTTGAATTGATTTCATCTGCTCCGTTATAGCAGAATATTTTTGAAAGCCCTCTTATATACCGTCATATGCTAAAGAAATTTCAGTACTTTGCTTTTCAAAATATTTAGGTTCAAATGAATTCTTAGGACGCTCGATCCATCTCGATTCATCAGTTATCCCCCGTCAGCACCGAAGAATATTTGTAACAATAATGTGATATAACGATGATACCGCCACTCTACGAGAAGAAGAAGCATTAAGCCTCATTAACACTTTCATTATTTAAATGAACAAAGGCCGGTAATGTAGCCACCTCTTGAAATCTCCATGACCGAATCGAATAAATAAAAATGAAATTGAAAAGTGGAGAAACAACAACTTTTCCCTTAGAGGAATTTACACTCTACAAGAATGTGTGAAAATCCGAACAAAAAGCAAAGAAAAAACAAATTCCTTCAATTCAACATAAAACAGACGAAACTCCGACCGAAACACTTTGAAAATGGTAATGAGCACGCTAATGCCCCACTAGCGATTGAATCGCAGTGGCCTTTAATTGGACTGGAATAGGAAGCCGTCGAGAAGCTAAAGTGTTAGAAACGCAAACACCTTCTTCTATTGCGATGTATAAACAAACATGAGTTGCAAGTTCCAGGCAATGGAGTGAAATCAAATCAAATTTCTTATTAACGAAACAGCCCGCGGGTAAATATTTCGTAAGGAACTGACTGACTCATGGAGTTGTAACGTTTGGGGGCCATGTGTGTTGCATAGTTTGTCATATCAATAACATTAACTGGCAATGACAAAGCATTTTATGGGTAAACCGAAAAGGATGAGCGGTTACCGTTAAATGCTAAATGATTTAACCAACAACAATAAAAAATATATAACACTGTCGGGCCTCAACAAAACATATGAAATGGCGGGGGAAAACGAATCTCTAAAAAGAGCAAAGAAGATGCCACAACTGCTCCACCCAAAAGAAAAAAAAACTAAGCAATTGTGAATGATCATTAAGTCAGAGGTGTTTGTTCTTTGTATCCGTCTATCTGACCATTTCTCTTCCTCTGCCAGACTAACTGCCCGCTCTCTCACGGTGTCTGAAGTTCAAACTCACTTGAGTTTCATTTTCATCTCGCCGTTTAAGGTTGCACCATACGATACATGAGGCAGACAGCAACATGCTACCAGGGGCAGTTAACTCACAGCAGGAATTCCATTCGTCCAACAGCTTCTGTGTGTGCAACAACAGCCGCATCCGCATCAGCAACGGCTGTTTAATAAATGAGTTGTAGCTGAAATTTTGGATGGCTCCGACTCGACTGCCCGCCGCCGACCTTTCAATACTTTCGGTCTGAGGGTTTCTTACACACTCTGTTAACTCATCATGGTTAGATCATGTTTATCTTTTGCTCAAGATCTTTGAATTGATGATGGTGAACTTCTCCATTGATCGTCATCATTTTAGCTGTTTCATATTTATGGAGGGGGAGTTTTTCCATTTGTTTTTCGTTTTCTGTTCTGTAGGTTGAATTTTTGGGCGATTTTTGTTTTTGAATACTCATAATAACATAAATAACTTAATTAGAAAATTGACTTTTATTTATGATTTTCAGTTTTTCAGTTGTTGGGTAAAAATGGATCAATATCACTAAATTCGCTTGAGCAAACATCTGGCCAGTGTGTCCGTCGTCATCGACCATGAATGAGAAGGCCTTTCTTTTCTTAGCAAGGGAGTCAAAATGTTATTGTTATAATTATGACGGATTAATGTGAAATTTCACAGTATTATAAATTATCTGAGGCTTATTAAAGGGGAATGAGATGTGTGCTATGATATGGGGGTCTGCAATAAACGGAAATTCCGGTAAGAGTAGTGAATGTGTTAGTGAGAGAATTGTGTGTAGCAAAAAAATAAATTGAATGTGAAAACTATTAGACCTTTAGCCACTGGACTATTAAAGGGAGTGGCAGGGTTACTTTTGGAGTAAATTATCGGAAACATATAGAAAATATATCGCAACTGTAAAGGATAAATTGCAAATATAAAGCTGTCAACTTCTGAATCATCCGCTAAACATTCACTTATATACTTATACAACATACTGCTTTTTATATAAGGAATGTTCAAAAGTAATGCATTATTCTTTCAATAGAGGGCTTCAATTATCTATATCTCGCATCGTATAAGAGCGATTGGATTATGCTAGATGGCGTTAGAGAGATATGATTTCGTTCTCAAGAAACTACCCAAATACATTTTGTTTGACTCTGTATCATTAGAGAGCCCATCATAGATGGAGAAAAAGCAGCATATTTTACAATTTTTCTTTGGTAGGAGCGAAAACACAATCCACACGGCTGAAAATGTGATTAGTGTTTATGGACTTGATAATTGAATAGCTAATCAGGCGCAATTTTGTTTTCATCGATTCAGTTCCGGTAATTTTGATGTCAAAGATGTACCACGCTTCAGAAGGCAAATTGTCATCAAAGTAATGAAAATCGTCAACTCCGGCCACCATATAGGCACCGTTTCGATTGCCCAGGAGCTATATATTGCACAGACACCCGTTTGAAACCATTAGCATAGGGTTGGATACAAAAAGAAGCTTGATGTATGGGTGCCATAGAAGTTAAAGCAAAAAACAACCTCATGGACCAAATTTCCAACTGCGAATCGCTGCTGTATCGCAAAAGAATCCAACTATTTATGAAGCTGATTAATGGTGACAACTTCAAAGTAACCTTGGCCGAATCGGGATCAGCCATCGCAAACTGTAGCCAAACCAAAATTGACGGTCAGCAAGGTTTTGCTTTGTGTTTGATATGATCAATATGATTTGATTCTTAATTTAGACTAATACTGTCAACAATTGGACCGTCTGAAGGAAGCAAATGAGCAGAAGTGGCCAGCTTTAGCCAATGGGAGAGGAATTGAGTTCCACCATTATAACACCAAGCCACACACAGCAATAGTGACTCGCCAGAAACTCCAAGATCTTGATTCTTACGCATCCATCTTACAGTTAGGACCTGAAACTAAGTGATTATCACTTGTTCCTGCCTATGGCGAATGGTTTTGCTGGTGAGTATTCGCCTCAAGAGAAGCTTGTGAATGTCCACCGCCCTAGTTTTTTGCCAATAGTGAGGAGGGTATCTGTGGGAGACGCATAATGGAATTAACTTTAAAATGGCAACATGTTATCGAACAAAACGGAGGATATTTGATCTAAATCGAGATACTGTAACTATGCTTAATAAAGCCCTCAATGCCATGAAAAAATAATTAATTTATTTTTACTACACCTTTTATATCACGACCTTAAAGAATGTATTCCAAATAAAATTGATGCTAATAAGGCAACGTCTAAATTATCTTCTGAAATTTGATTTATATTTTATGCCTTCAATCGAATGAATGAACAAGACAAGACGTTTAACGCATTCAAATCTGTTTCATAATTAGTTGATTTTGCTGCAATACATTACGTAAAATCTAAAATTTTTGTATATAAATATTTTTACCCGCTCTGACGACAGTAAATAAATAATAAAAAAAATATAAAAAATTATTCTACCAAAATGACTACAGTATTATTCAACTTAAAGGAAAACGATGTGACTACAAAAGAATCTTGCGGAATTGAAAAAAATTGAGGAATTAAAGAATCTCAGATTTAGAGCGACAGTTTTCGAGCCATTACACACGGAGATGGGTCAAAATCCTCTTTATTTTGTTGTGAAATAGATTGCAGAAATGTCTACGAAGTAGAAAAGTGTAAGTTGTTTTAACAGAAACTTAAAACGTTGAACTTTTGGTGTAGGAAGATAAATATTTCAAAACACAAACTGTAACCGAACTTTGATGTTAAACACAAAAAAAAGGACTAACTCTAGAACATTAAAAGTAGTACATAAATGGACAAAACCACTTTTCATATGATATTGAAAACTTGGGGAAGTTCTGAATTCCTTTTCTAAAGACATACGAGCATCTTACAAAGAGCACACTAAATTCGTTTGAGATCTTCATAGTACTACACCAACAACCGAAAGATTTCGATGTTAAAAGGAAGCAAGTTCAGTTTGCTTTGTACAGGATATCACATGACATTTTGCAGGCGACCATTCTTGATACTCGTACTTCCGCAGTCAGTTGAATAAGCAGAAAAAGATGTGGTTTCCTATTCCCATGAACTGTTAAGTGCCGGTCATAAAAATATAAAATTATTATCTCCATTCTGGAGACTCCCACTTTGCTGTCTGTTAAATGAGAACATAAATTTTGAAATTGTACTCAATTATTGAAAGGCCTTTGCCCCTCTCAGCAATTTAGTTGTTGAAAATGTCATCCCAAAATATTCAAACAATGGATTTTCAAAATGTTACTTCTTGTATATTTAACACACAATAGATCCGGCGGGACGAACAACTTATACATAATTAATGAAAGGTTAAACAAAACATTTGCATCTAACCGAAAAGAAAACACATGACATGAATTTCAATACAAAAATCGGTTCGAAATATCGATGATGACAACCTTAACCTAACTCAATTGCATTTCAAGTGGCCCAGAGTCTAAACTTGTTGTGCAGTTGATTGAAATGCAATCAGGGCGGTTTAAAAAAGAAAAAACAAAACTCCTTAAACTAACATCCTCTTCTTGGGAATCCAAAATGAAGAAAAAAAAAACACACTCACGATCCAAGGACGGTCATGGTGATGTAGAATTTTCCCTCTATCTTTGATCGCTTCGACAACTTCTTGAGTACAATTTAAACTAAGTAATAAAAATGCATATCTTATGATCTTATCTAACGATAAGGATTGTCAACGGTAGACCTGCACCTTAAAGGCAACTTGAAAGATGGACAAGAGGGCGAAGATGTAAAAGAACAAAAAACACAAGAAATGTCTGATTTAATCGAATATTAATGATAAATTAAAAGTGAAGAAATCGTATAATCTTAAATTTTGTACAAAACGTAAGATGTCGTCGAAAAAACCCCTTTCACACGAAACGTAAATTTAAATCAAAATGCTCTGCTCATGCCAATAAAGGAGAAGAACTTAACGATATCGAAAATAGAACAAACCTCGAATTGAATCCTCATTTGAGATGACATTACGTTTGAATCACTGGCATAGCAGTAAGGAGGAGATAAAGAGCTAAAAGTTGTGATGATAGGATTGTGTTGTTTTAATTACCCACACATCATAAATTTTATTTGAGTCTAAGGAGTCCCTTGATTTCTTGTAAATAAAGAATAATGATGTGCCTGAAATAAAATTAAAGTTTAGTTAGGATATGGAGGGAGTCTAACAAGTTCTATGACAAGAGGAAAAAAGAGGGTGAAAGATTGATTGATCTGTCTGCGAAAAGTCATTGATTCTTGCAGTATTGCTGTAAGTACATCAAATATGCGAGGGTATCGCCGTAAGTATAAGAAAGCAAAGATTTTTTCAAAGAAAAAACAAAGTTTCTGTCAAAAAAGTCTACCACCTCGAGGCGGTAATTTCAATTTTGGAAAAAGAAAAAAGCATCCGGAGCTACATCAGTTGAATGCGGTGGCTGTTCGATTACATTTGTTAAGTTTTAAGCCAGAAATTCTTTCACCACGATAGGCTTGTGAGATGAAGCGTTATCATAATGCAAAATTCATAAATATTCTTCCCAAACGTCGGGCGTTTGCACCAAATTTGCATTCTCAAATGACGAGTGCACAACACCGCGATAATCGAAGAAAACAGCCAGAATTACCTAGAATTTTTATCAATTTTGATGAAGTTTTTTCTATTCGGCTTATTTGGAAGGTGCCACATTTCGAAGATTATTGACTAATTTGCAGATCAAATTCTTAAAGCCATGAGTTGCCAGCCAATTTGGGCACCGTAACATTACGTTTGGTTTATCCCACAGCGCCAGTTCTGCTTGCCAAAAGTGGCCCACTGGGCACATCATAGCACAACCACAACCTTCATACCAAGAAAGGTGAGTTTCTTCTTACCCATTTAAAGTTTGAGAATAGGTTAAGATCGTTTCGACCCTAAGGCTTCTAATCATTCGCTTTACCAGATAACATTATTTTACATTTCCCCTGAGGGAAACTTCAGAGGGAACCAACTACTAGATGGTTCAATTGGTCTTTCGCCCTTATACTCAATTCTGGCAATTGATTTGCACGTCAGAACTATTTGGGACTATTTGAGTAATCATCTGGCTGTCTGGGAAAAAAGATACGGCTTATAAGGCGACGCTGCAGCACAACATAATGCGTGATATGGAGAGTCAAGAAAAGAAAGGCAGAACGTCTTTTCAAACAGAAGAAACTGTTTTTGACAGAATGGGATAATTCGACAATGAGAAAGGCAAATGAATAGAGGCGAAAAGGGCTCGAAAATTCTATTAGATGGTAAAAAGAAAAGGTTATTGAAAGTGGTTCTCCTCCTGCAAAGGCAATGAAAGGGATTTGGCCGCAAATACGTAAAGAGTGTTGCAAAAATGTGAAAAGAATGCTTTTGTAAGTTGCTAATTCTGGAAGACAGACAGTCCACGATAGGAAAAACTGACCACAACAGAGACGAAGCGTATTAAGAATATCATAATTATAGTTTTTGAATAATAAAGCTGTATGTGCCGAAAGTTTGCCTTCACAGCTGTTCAAGACCAAGACGAGCTGGTGATGAGCTTGCTAAATAGAATTCGTCTAAACGAATGCATGCTCTGTAATTGGAATCTGCTCTTATTATGTCCTTATTATGCTTATAATGCTCAAAACAAGTGATTCAACTTTTTGTGCCAACAGTTGCAGGATCAGTTTTTTGTCATAACCGTCCAAAATGCCGTTTGTGTAAAATTAAAGGCGGTTTTGATTAGGAAAATGTGTATTTTGAAGCCATGACATAGTTTGACGTCCCTACGAAGATGATACAATTGCGGAATGATATTTGCTGGAGTGAAGTTTTCACTGAATATGAGCAAAGATCGTATTGAAACATTTTGCACCAAACAGGGCCGGGCGATAACCTATCGTGCGATGTTTTCAAGCTAGTGAAATTTGCAATAAATAACTAGGCTTATTTATTGCTGTTGGCGGAAGTTGTACATTACTTGTGGGCGGTGATGGCAGAGACATGCTGTTTTAAAACTGAGACATGTTACTGCAATGTTCTCAATAATTGAGGAGGAGTCAGCTAAATTTTTTTTGGTGGTAAACGAGGACTGAGGATTTGTCTCAGCTCATATGAAATGCAGTTTTAAAAATTGATAACTATGACTTTGTGGTGGTGAATATTTTGATCTTGCTCGGCCTTCAGGTGTTATAAACACAGAACACTGGAGTAGAGTTTATGCGTCGCCCTTGTAATTTTATCACAGTCGATCGAGGCATTCCAGAAAGAACGAAGCTTGTGAAAGCTGTTCAAAATTTCCCACTGACAAAATAAATAGACACACTATAAGGTCCGCAATCGAATAAAATTCAAGATGGACAAAGGAAATGATTGTTGATGAGCTGGGCGGTATCGCGAGTACTACAAAATTTCTTAGTCACATGAACACATCAAATTCTAACTGAAATTTAAATATTGTTCTTTATTTTTATGAACAATTCGAAAATGAACTTTTGAGTAATATAAAACTAATCTGGCAAGTACGAATCCGAGACCAGTCTTCAATCCATGGTAAGCAGCAAATATCTGTCATAAGAAAGCAGCAAAAGTCACAAATAGAAGTGATGTCAGTTCGCTTTACCCGAGAGAAAGTCTTTGCGGTCATTCCTTTCGAAAATGGATTGACGACAATTGCCAAATGGTATACTGAAAGTCACTGGGTATATTATTTAAGACAGTGTCGGGAAAAAGACGAATATATTGCCAAGAATTGAAAGAAATCATCTATCTTCTTAATCCCTAAAAGAGATCATTAATGAAATTTTTGGAAAAGTGCAAAAAGAAGACTTTGTTGCTTGTTTTGCGAAGTAGCATTACCGGCATAAACAGATGCAGTTGGAAGATACGAAACTTGAATATTTTCGTCTAGTTATTTTCTAATGCACTCAGCGAACTTTCGCTAGCCCCCTTATAATTGACAACTTTTACGCATGGTTCCAGCCGTGGGGGTTCGCTCATTGACTGCTGAATATCCTTTGATAATGAGTATCCTTCAAACCGGAATTTTTGGACCTCACATCTAATGGCAATGTGATGTTATTGTGCATCTCCATATCCCAATTCCTGCGGTTGCCTAAATACTGATCCTAAACAAGTGGAATTTGAAATACCGTGTTATCAATTTTTCGGCTTCAAAAGTTAAGCTAAATTAAGCGCACATAAAGCTATGATTTCGATTACTTTTTTTCACTTTTATTTCATTATAATGCTAGAACCTTGACATTATGTACGTAATATAATGTTATTTAAACGATCGCCTCTGGATTGGTTGCAGCAGTGCACACTTTTGAGGTAGTTTTCGACCACTTTTTGGACATTTCGGGCGGTATCTTGGAAATAGATTGATGAATGTTTGTTTTCAAATGCTCCAATGTTTATGGATTATCTGCGTAAACACGATATTTGACGTAGTTCCACTAAAAAAAGTCTTACGGCGCCAAATCGCATGATCTTGGTGGATAATTGACGTCGCTAAAAATTGAAATTCCGCTTTCTGGAAACTACTCATGCATTAAAGCCAAAATCGATCATGTTGTGCAGCTCGTGCCGAAGTCTTGGTAAAACCATATATCGTCCAGTTAATAATCTTCAATTGCAGGTCAAAAAAAAGTCGCTTATCATACGGCTAAAGCGCTCTGAATTTAAATTCGGATTATCCGAAACATTTTCACCGGTAGAAGCGATATTTGCGGCAGTGCGTACATTGCGATGATGCACAGGAATGGCTTCATCTGTAACGCTTCCAGCCTCTTCAAATTTGTTTATCATCTTGCCAATTCGTTGCACATTAGGTCGATTATGACGACCATAATCACCCCGTAATAATCACGAAAAGTGCCCACGTTTGAATCAGCATTTTTGTAGTAAATTTTTACTAGCTTTGAGCGTTCTTCGGCTGTTAAACGCTTCATATTCGTAAATGGCAAACCTTTCACTAAATAAATAACACTTCAGATGACAGGTGTTTAACAGCTGACAGCCTTGCCACAACGGATGCTTTAAAACCACTAAATAGATACCCCTTTACAACCGATTATTAACTTTTCGAGAAATATTTGTGAGATCTTATTGCGCTGCTCAGACTTCACTACTATATTTGCTAATAGTTAAAAAACTATCCTCAATAATTGTTGTATATTAACATGCAGGTCTCTTGAAATTCTAACGACACCCTCGTATGTCTTCTCAAACTTTCCTTATCATTTCAAATTTGCAGTTTTTTTTCTTCTTTCACTTTAATTATGACGTAAAATCGTTGGGAGTGATTTGAGTCCCACGACGGTCTCACAACTCTTCTATGGAGGATGACATCGATGGAGTGCATCATCGATGCGTGTGTTCTTTGCCAGCCATCATCATCAAAATGTCGCCATCATCCGTCATCCACCATCCTACGTTCTTCCCTGACAAGTCAAATTTCATTGAAAAATATTGATAATGACTTCCACAGCTAAAACGTTGATTGTCTGCAATTGTTAAATTAACAACTTTATAGAACTCTCTGCGCTCCTGCGGTGTGAAAGGCATAAATCTTAAGCTATGGAAATTGTGATGTGTGTAATATCATTTACATGACAGTTTTTTTGTTTTTTTTTTTGTTTTAATAAATTGTTTATTAAAAACACATTTATTTATATAAATATAGTTGATATAGTAAAGGAATTTTAAGTGTTTGTTAAATTTTGTGTTATAACTATGTGATCTCATTTACAGAGAAAGCTAGGAAGAGATCAATTAAAGGTCAGTTTATATCTTTTGAACTTTGTAACGACTTCTTTAGAATTCCCAAAATAAAGTTGTTTATGTTTACTTACAGAATGGAAAACATTTATCATTTTTGAAACTTACCTGAAACGAAATGAATGAAAAGTAACATTTAATATAGGATGATGCTCAAATGGGAAATAAACTGTAAATAACTTAACCGAATTATAAATGTATAGGGTGGTGCATAAGCAATGTTAACGGCGACTATATTAAATGCGTTCTTGTGCATGTAAAATTCTTTGCAAAGACCGCCTAGACATCTCTAGCTGCTGAGAACGTTTCGGAGTTTTTCTCAATACTTGCTTGCACTCGAGCAATTGTCACTTCATTTCGAACTGCACGAGATCTTCCAGCACGCGGACAGCCCTTGTTGAATCGGTAAATTGTTGGAGCGCTAGGAGCATTTCGAACATAAAAGAATTTTTGATATAATCTGAATAATCGAATGCTGACTTTCAAAACAAAATTAAACAACTTTCGTTCTTTGTTCTGTGCTGAGCCTTCCATTATAAATTTTCCAAGAATTATTTAGTTAATTCTGTAAAAAGACGAAAAAAAAGACTTAACAAATCACTGAATTAATAAATCACTGAACAAATCTTAACGTTTCTTATGCACCATCCTATCTATATAAGGCTTCGATATCGACGAAACTTTTATTTCATTATAAAGCTTGGATCCCTGCCATTAGGCACAAAATGCAAACTTATTTAAATATGGATCTTTTTGAGGTTCCTCCACCATATTCGAAAAAATACGGCCCAATAACATCTGCACACCATAACGCGTACCAAACAGTCACTGTTTCAATGCAATGAATGGCTTTTCCACAATCACTTCTGGATTCTCCGAGCCCTCTATGGGGTAATTTTACTTGTTGACATAACCACCTAGTGAGAAATGAGCTTCATCGCTGAAGAGAATTTTGTTTGATTGAAAGCTCACGTTTAAATCACCACTATTGTAGTAAGTTTTAACTATTTTTACGCATTCTTCGGTTGTTAAACGACCAATATATTCGTAAACGGCAAACCTTTCACTAAATAAATAACACTTCAAATGACAGGTATTAAACAGCCTCGCCAGACGGACGGTTTTTGCTGACAGTAGTAATTTCTTCTTTTAGATTGTCTTTAGATTCTAAAATCGCGTTCAGACAAGAAATTAGTTCGCACAATTAATTTTTTGTTTGATTTTCAGTCAATGATATTAACTATTTTAAATTAATAGTGATATTATTATGATATTAAAGTAATTGTAAGTTATTGCTTATCCCCTAAATTAAAATCGGTTAAAGTAATGTTTTATTAACCAAAAATAGTAATTAAAAATCAATACCTGTTTCAAGCAAATGTTTGATTTTGGATTTGGGCCAATCATACAACATTCAACATTTAAGAATGCTAAACAGGTTTTACTCCTAACGTAAGATTCATGTCGAATTTTAATAATTTTGCAATTTTTTTTTTTGCCTTACTGAGAGGTTGAGCGCAAAGCTTTTTAGCAGAAGACTGAACTAATAACCTTTTGGGAACTTCTAAACAATATTTCGTATTTTGTAAGAAAATAATAAGCAAATAATGGTGTAAAAAACCAACAGACAAGCAAGATTGAACTTAAATAATTGAAATATCCAATGAACGTAAGTAAAAATTTGTCTAAAAATTTTTTTGTAACAAAAAAATTGTTTATTTGAAAAAATTTGGCAAGAAAAATCTTTTATGGACATTAAAGTCTATAAAACATGTAAGAAACTTTGAAATAGCAAACGTAAAGAAAGTTAAAATGAGAATTAAAAGAAAAAACTATTATTGCGTCCAAAAAGCTGACCAGTTTTTATTTTTATTTTATTGCCTTCCAAGCACTTCCTCTCTGGACACGACTTTTTTCCAATTCTTGGAGCTTGCCAAATTAATCGTCGTTCGGTACGGCCTTCAGATCGCGATGCGATTCAGGGCGAATAACTTTAATCGACCCACAAAAATATCCCTTCGAAACAGTACATTTGGTTTAGAAAATAGGCAGAACTCATAGGATGCTAAAGCAGATGAATACAGTGATTATGAAGCGAATTCTTGGCGAACATCACACGAAAAGCTAATGCAATGCGAGATTGCCCGTAAATGTTTGACTTGGCTTCACGTAAATTCCGTACAACATTCAAATAATAAGTTCAAATAATATTCATTGTAAAGAGTTCGGTCCGGCAAAAGGAACTCATATTGTACAATGTCAAAATAATCGCTAAAATCTGTTAGCATAATCCTAATTTCTGAGTGACTTTCGCATGATCTTTTCGATTTTGCTTCAACTTTTTCATGATATTGCCTCAATTAGTCGATTATTTCTGGATCATAACTATAGATCCGTACGAGGACAGTCTCAAAACTAGCCGAATTGACGCATAGATGGTGCCAGTAGTTTGAAAAAAATAAAAAAATATTTCGTTGAAAAATGTCAACCTTATAAACCATATGTTTTAAGTTTCAAGGCGCCACTTTGTTTAATATTTCTATCTGGGCCATTATATGTAAACGATCTCAGTGAATTAGTAAAAATCGAAAAAATTAGTCTACGTTACGAAATTCAATACTTCAATTTGAAAAGTTTACGTCTTACCAATATTAAAGTTGAAATAGATTCTACTCTGAGGGAATTTGTTCCTTCGTTTACGACTGTTAAATATTGGGTAGCAGAGTTTAAACGAGGCCGTACACGCTGCCAAGAGAAACACAGTGCTGGTCGACAAATTGAGGTGCCTACGCCAGACACGGTTAAGAAAATCCACAAATTGGTATTAAAATAAATTACGCTTTCTGGAAACTTTTCATGCAATAAAGTCAAAATTGGTCATGTTGTGTATCTTGCATAGGGTGGCGCATAAGTAACGTTAAGATTTGATCAGTGAATACATTTTTTGTTTAAGCTTTTTTTCGTCTCTTTACAGAATTAACTAAATAATACTTGGGAAATTTATGATGGAAAGGCTCAGCACAGATCAAAGAACCAAAGTTGTTCAATTTAACATTGAAAGTTAGTACTTGATTATTCAGACACAAAGATCACATCGAAATTTCTTTCATGTTCGAAATGCTCCTAGCGCTCCAACAATTTACCGTTCAGCGTTTTGGGCAACAATGGGCTGTCTGTGGTCTTCCGCGTGCTGACCATTGCTCGAGCGCAAGCAAATATTGGGGAAAAACCCCCAATTTTACATGTGTTACATCTTTTCCCATGTAAGATGCAATTGTTTCACGAGTTAAAACCAAATGATGCACAAGAATTCATTTAATATAGTCGCTGTTAACGTTACTTACGCGCCACCCTTTAGAAACCACATGTCGTCTAGTTCATAATCTTCAATTGCAGGCCAAAAAAGCCTGTCATCATATGACCATAGAGTTCTGAGTTGACGGTAACGATCGGTCCACCATCATTTTCGAAAAAATGCGGCCCAATGACATCTCCAGACCATAATGCACATCAAATAGTCACTTTTTCCGGATGCAAAGGCTTTTCCACAATCATTTCTGGGTTCTCCGAGCCCCAATTTTACTTGTTGATGTAATCAACGAGTGAGAAATAAGCTTCACCACTGAAGAAAATGTTGTTCGAAAAATCAGCATTAAAAGTCTGTTCTTGTGCCACCCAGTCATGGTCATGGTGGTGATCAGAGTGAATGGTCAGCCGACTTTAGTTGTTGCGTGAATTGGACTCTATATGGATGGAGGTGCAAACCCAAATGTAAAATACTTTATAATGAGCAGTAAGATAGACCCAACAAATTCAGATTATCCGCCATACTTTGACTAACAGTAGCGATATTTTTGCGGCAGAGCGTACATTGCGATGATGCACAGAACTGACCACACACTTTCAGTCTCTTCAAATTTCTTTATAATCTTCACAATTCTTGGCATAGTAGGTCCATTATGTCGACCATAATCTGAGGGGTGCACGAAAAGTGCCCTTGTTTGAATCATTACTTTTAAGTTTTTACTACTATTTACGCGTTCTTCGGTTGTTAAAAAATTCATATTCGTAAGTGGCAAACCTTTAATTAAATAAAGGACACTTCAGATGACAGGTATTTAACAGCTGGCAACTTTGCCAGAACGGCATTTTTGAATAACCCATAACGTTACGTTAAGGCTTGCCATTTAGATTATTCAATCGGACGGCTTCTTATTTTAGCTGTACACCAGACGGATATTCGATGACATTACTAAGGGACACTTGATTTAGATCGGAAGTCCTGTGCTGCTTGAGATGTTCTGTTGAACGCTGTGATCATTTACAAGTGTATAACAGTGAGAGAGCTCAAATGAGACAGATTCCACCTTCTTCTTAATCTTTTTCAGATGTACTTATTTCAATTAAAATTCTGAATTTGTTTTCCGGCTAACAAAACTTGTAAGATTTTTAACTTTCCGCCGGAGTTTTAAAATCAAGGAATAGATCTATCACCATTTTACGATTATGCTATTCATATGATGTGTAGGATTTCATTCACATTCCTCCTAAACCGAACATTTACCCCCACTCTCCTTTATCTACGACACATTTAAACTGTCATTGTGTAAAACTGGCCATAATTTGTTTAAATTTGCCAGACAAAAGAACAGCAAAACGCCAAACACAGAATGCAGAAAACAAAAAAACCACTAAATAAAATCGCATTGTGCCAAAATTGCTAACAATAATCGTTGCCATGAGATGAGATCGCATATCTCTAAAACTATTAAACGCTTTTTTGTTTCGTTTTCTGCCAAAAGAAAAAGGCGACAAATGAACGGATGAATGGAAGTAGACGGCCGGACGGTTACAGAGAGACGGACGTCTTTGCAAACGCACAAACAATTCCCAGCATGAGATTTCATTGCGATCGAATGTGAATACGGTCGTTTATCACTAAACTGGGAGACAGGGAACTCACTACTGTGTTGTTCTTTGCTAAACTAAAATTGAGGGAGAGATTATGACCCATTCATGCACACACACACACACACACACACATTCAGTGTGTGCGGCCGGTCGGTGCTTTTGTACCGCAGGGACTGTTGCTTGCAGCAAGTGTGACCATGACGAATTGCGTACAGCGCAGTTGTGCTGTAGTTGTAGGTACGGCAAATTGCAGATGTTCAACTACACCTTTTTCTCTGTGTGCGTTTATGCGATTTTATCTGTTATTGTTTAGGCTCGAAACCAAAACAAAGAACCGAATAAGATGTCCCAACAAAATGTCCTTTAGATTTTGTGGAATTTCATTTTATGTTATGAAGGACTTGAGTTATGACAAATATCTTTACGGCATCCAATCCATAAAAGTTCTGAGGTCGCTCTGTGCGATTTTTGCTTTTGTTCGAAATTCTGTATTGTGATTTGAAAATTCCTTAGCAAGGTATTCTTGGGGTGAAGAGTTTAAGAGTGTGACCAAAGTGCTTTGACCGCTGTGAACCATTGTCCTTTCATTTTTCTTTCAGAAGGAGGCATAATTGTCTTACTTATTAAAGGTTAAATTATAGATTACGTAGTAAAAGCCATTATGAAGAAATTTCAAGATGGACAAGGAGACCCGAAAAATGTGTAATTTTTTGTCTTTTGCAAATGCTGAATATTATTTGTGATATCTGTTCTAATTTAACCTGATCATTTAGCTGCCAAAAGTTTAAAAACTGTTGTTTTTAGGATATTTGAAAGTTAACGTTTTATACAACGACGATAACATCTGAAGGCACGACATGAAACAAATACACAGTAGCAAATACGCGGCCTTATATCGATCTTGAGTAGATTAACATCTTTTTTTTAAAGACAATGGGTTATCCATTTAGCCAGCTGTTAAATACCTGCCATTTGAAGTGTTACTTATTTAGCGAAAGGTTTGCTATTTACGAATATGGATTGTTTGACCACCGAAGAACGCATAAAAAGTAATTCAGACTTACTACAACAGTGATGATTCAAACGTAGGCTTTCAATCGAACAAAATTTTTTTCAGCGATGCATCTCATTTCACATTCGGTGATTGCATCAACAAGCAAAATCGTCGCATATGGGGCTCGAAGAACCCTGAAGTGATTGTGGGAAAGCCATGCGCATTATGGTCTGGACGTATCATTGGACCGTATTTTTTCGACAAATGCCCTAAAAGGATCCACTGCTGCTACCAATACTGATGTGGTCATTTAAATGATATTTTATTTCGTACCTAATGGCAAGGTTCAAGCATTGTGATGAAATGAAAGTTTCATCGAAATCATAGTTTTATGTGTGTTTCATTTCAATTTACTTTTGAAAGTGAAAAATGGATAGCCATCTGAAGACACGACAAGCATACAGCGTTGGTTAAAAAAATCCACAAAATGGAAATGATCGTCGGCTAAATTTGCGAGAGCTAACTGAAATGATAGGCATTTCAAAAAGTACTATACATCGTTTAATTGAAGATTTAAATACGAGAAAAAGCTGTGCGCAAAATGGGTGCCGCGCTTGCTTTCAATAGAGTGAGGACAGCGTGGTGAAAATGTTTCTCTAGAATGTTTGTTGGCATTTCACTGCAACAAATCCGAATTTTTGTGTCGATTTATAACCCTGGATGAGGCATGAGTCTACCATTTCACATTTTAGACAAAGGAACAGCCAAATCAGTGGACTGGAGTGGGAGAATCGTGTCTGAAGAAGGCACAGGCGGTTCCATCTGCAGGCAAAGTCATGATGTCTGTTTTTTGGGATGTGCATGGGATTATTTTTATCGATAATCTTCAGAAAGAAAAAAAAAACCACCAATGGCAAATATTATACTAATTTATTGCAGCGTTTAGGTGATGAAATTATGGAGAAAAGACCGCATTTGGCGAAAAGGAAAGTGTTGTTTCATCAAGACAATGCTCTAGTTTAGACATCCACTATTACGATGGCCAAAATTAATTAATTAAGGTTCGAATTGCATCATCACGTAGCTTATTAACCAGGTTTAGCTCCCTCGGACTACTTTGTATTTCCAAACTGGAAAAAGTGGCTCGGTGGTGAAAGATTTGCCAGCAACGGAGAGGTGAAGGCTGCGGTTGATGACGATTTTAAGCAGTTTGACAATTCTTACTACAGGGTGGGCCATAAGGGTGTTGGCGGTTTAAATATTCAATTAAAAAAAACTACGAAACATAAAAAAAATATATTTGTATTTTTAAAAAGTAGAAGCATGGGAATTTTTAAGACTTAAAAATAATGTTGTCCAAATGGCTTCCCTCGGCTGCTTGACACTCTTGGAACCAAAGTCGCAAATTTTGGAAAACTCGTTGAAAAGTTGTTCTCGTTATTTTGTTACTTTCCTGAATAATGTTCCTCTTCAACTGCTCTAAATTGGTCGGATTATTCTCGTAGACTACCGATTTGAGGTAGCCCCATAGAAAATAATCGCATGGAGAGAGATCGGGGCTACGTGGGGGCCATTCAATATCCCCCCTTTTCGAAATGAGTTTTCCAGGAAAAACATTTTTCAGCAGCTCTATGGATACCCTAGCCGTATGACATGAGGTTAAGTTTGGCTAAGTTTGACTTTTTTTTCCTTAGAGAATGCCCATCAAATACTTCATATTTTGGATTATGATATAGATGAAATTGAGAAGAGTAACTGTCCTGAACTTACACTAATCCTGCTTCGTCTGCTTAGCCGTAACAATGCAATCTTAGGCCCTAATTAAAGCGAATTTATTAAAGAAATAAATTAAAGAAAGCAAACCAATATATATTGTCAGCCAAAGTAGAGCTATACAAAGGCCGATATTTGACAATGCGACAACAGTATCAATTGGACATTTCCACAATTGCATATTCCCACTTCGCATCTGTTGCCGCTATAGAAAACACTTAAAGAAGCCCGTAGCCTTGTCAACGTGACATGAATGAAATCGTCCATTATTGCTCCTTGTTTTCTTATTTCTCATTATTACATCGTTCTTTTTTCAATTATTGCACTGTGGTATCGCATTTCATGGAATTTCTAATATCTCTCTGTCCGTATGCCCTTAACGAACTGCAGGATATCTCTTCAAAAAGGATATTGAGTTTTTCCACCTTTTTACTTTTGTTTTAATGAACTGTTTCGGCAATCGTTTTCTTTTATCAATAATCTGGAGACTAGAATTTCTCACAAGGAAAAAAACAACTTGAAATGATTCTGTTCAGCTCTTTAAAAATGGAAAATGGATTAGCACTTGAGAATGGGTATCAATTACTGATAGCTCTCACTTGTCTTACTTGTTGAGGTAAGAAGATGCACTTCTTGTGTGTATTATTTATTTTTGACTTTCTTGAAAGATTATCCAAATTTTGACAGCAAGATAATTAAAACTATTATTTGGGTAAACTCAGTGGAGTGCATTTCTAAAATTTGGTCAAAATTATGAAAATGTTTTCGATGATTCATAGCGATTAGTACCAGACTCAAGTCATTTCTTTATGAAAAGTATCAGTTACATCATATCTTATTATGGAAGTGGATTTATGTATCAATAAAATGATTGATCTGCCTCTTTCCTGGTGGTCATTCATATTTTCTACTTTTTTTTTTAAGTAGCTGCCAACTCTATAGTTGACAACACCCTCAAACATTAAATTCTCGAATGCGTTCAGGTAGATTTAAATTTATTAAGTCTAAGTCTTTGTTATTTAAAGAAGCCGCCAGGGTAAAATTCAAAGAGGTTGAACAGAACTTTTTTAAAAGAACTTTTAGAACAGAACTAAAGGGTGTCCCAACAAGAACGCAAGATTTAAATTTGGCGCCATTCGAAGTGTCATTGTTTGACATTTGAACAATTGTTATTGTTTGCTAGTAGAAGGTACGAAGTTAGTAAAAATGGAGCGCTACACGAATGAACAACGCATTCTCATTGTGAAATTGTTTTACCAAAATGGTGAAAGTTTTGCGGCTACAGTTCGCAAATTGCGATCTATTTGGGGTCACAATAATGCTCCAAAAGAGTCAACTGTAAAGAGATTAATGGATAGATTTGCCAAAACTGGGTCTGTTAGTGATGTAAAGACAACAACGCGCCTTCGACCAGGTCGATCGACCGAAAATGTCGCAGCTGTACGTGATGATGTCGCTCAAACTCCATCCACCTCAATTCGGCACCGAGCTCAGCAAATTGGTGTCTCCAAATCCACTATGCAGCGAATTTTGACGAAAGATTTGCATTTTCATTTTCATACAAAGTTCAATTGACTCAGGAACTGAAGCCAGCTAACCATGGACAGCGAAGGGAGTTCGTTAATTGGGTATTGGAGAGACAACATGAAAATGCTGATTTTGCCGATAAAATCATCTTCAGTGACGGGGCCCATTTCCATCTTGATGACTTCGTCAATAGGCAGAATTGTCGCATTTGGGGTGAGGAAAATCCTCGAGTGATTCACGAGAAGCAAATGCATTTTCAACGTGTCACTGTGTGGTGCAGATTTTGAGCTGGACGAATCATTGGACCTTTTTTTATGAAAATGAGGCATGTCAAGCGCAAACAGTCAATGGCGTTCGGTATCGTGAAATGATAATCAGTTTTTTCGTGCCTAGAATTGAAGAAATGAATGTGGAGGGCATGTGGTTTTTACAAGACGGCGCCACATGTCATACAGCCGGAAAAACAATTCAATCGCTGCATCAGTCATTTCCCGGTCGTGTTATTTCTCGTTTTGGAGACCAGATTTGGCCACCTAGATCGCGCAATTTAACACCATCAGACTTTTTTCTTTGAGGTTTTTGAAGTCGATGGTTTACGCGAATAAGCCGACGACGACTCAAGTCTTAAAAGAGGAAATTTGATGCTGCATTAATGAAATACCGCAGCGTTTATGCAAAGCGGTCATTGAAAATTTCATTAAAAGATCGCGTGTGTGCCAGCAAAGCTGCGACGGCCATCTGCCCGATGTGTTGTTCCATACAAAACCTCATTCTGTCTACTTTACGATATAGCAAAGTTTCACGATTTTTTTTTAAATATCTGTGTTTTATTTAAAATTTAAATCTTGCGTTCTTGTTGGGACACCCTTTATTAGAAATGTACAGTGCAAATGATGCACCTGAATCACTCTAATATTTTCTCGCCATCAGTCAGGCGAACCGATTTGCATATACCTTCACCCGACCTCATTTTGGGATGGATGCATAATAGTGCGGAGTATCAGAAAAAGGCGTGGTAAATTTCTAAGTTCTTTTTAACAAATGCTGAGAATTAATGGAACAGACTTATAGCTTGCCGAAGTTAATTAACATAACTTTCTAATATCTCACTGGTTTCCACTTAGAAATTATAAGGAAATACTGATTTTTGATAAATCGCTTCTAATTTGCATACGAACCATTCATAGGGACAGCTGCAATACAGAACATTTTTCTTTCGCAGTGCTAAGATTTATAAAAGCCAGATGATTTTTAAGTAACATCGAATTTTCTACCATTGAATGTAAGATGAGTCCAGGAATACATGAGTTAAATTAGACAATTTGTATGGTAGGTACCAGAAAGAAAAATCAGTTTAGCCGTTCGATTTGTTCACATTTTAACAAACGTTACAATTTTATGCTGTAGACGAAAATGTAATATATGGAAATCTACGAATTAGGGGTCCAGGGAGAAATTTTTGAGAAACTGACCAATTTATATTGGAAGCACCCGAAAGGGCGTGGCAATGCAGTCCATTTTCATTATCGAACGTGTAGGATGTGTGCCAAATTTTGGTGAACTCAGTGTAACTGCTTGAAGGATATGAAGCTAAATTAGACTATGGTTACAATTGTCAGATATAAAACTTTATATTTTCTCTGCGATAATATCGACTTTTGGGTCGAATAAGTCTCATATGCTGGAATTTATGACCTAATTCTTTCATTTAAGGAAATCTGCAAGTTGAGGCGCATCGATTGCTTGTAGAAGCATTTACCGGGACTGCTTTAAGTGCGAGGAATTCCAAAACATTCTAAAAATGTAAGAATGGTGAGAAAGACAACGGAGACAAGGAACATAGCAGAAATTCGAAAGTGTATAAAAACGTGAAATAAGACTTATTATTGAAGGAAGTTCGCGCCAAACTCAAGAAGAACTTGCAATTAAGATCATTAAAGCCATTAGGAATAATTTAAAAGGAGCTGCATATGAACTAACGTTCAGTAATGTTGAAGCGCTAAATAGGACTTATTATTGAAGGAAGCTTCGCGCCAAATTCATAAGAACTTGCAATTAAAATCATTGAAGTTATTGGGAATAATTTAAAAGGAAGGGAAATGAGCTGCTATGAACTAACGTTCAGCAATGTTGAAACGCAAAATATTATTATTATTGAAGGAAGATTCGCGTCAAACTCGAGAAGAACTTCTAATTAAGACCATTAAAGTCATTAGGAATGATTTGAAAGGAAGGGAAATGAGCTGCACATGAACTAACGTTCAGCAATGTTGAAACGCGAAATATTATTATTATTGAAGGAAGATTCGCGTCAAACTCAAGAAGAACTTGCAATTAACATCATTAAAGTAATTGGAAATAATTCGAAAAGAGGGGAAATGAGCTGCATATGAACTAACGTTCAGCAATGTTGAAACGTGAAGTAGGACTTATTATAGAAGGAATGAACTAATGTTCAGCGATATTGAACAAAACATCGACCTTGGCCATGTGAAATGCTGCTTGCCAGTCTTAAACGAAAAGGTCTTTTACATTACACTAGTGAGAAAAAAAAAGTGGAAACCGAGGAGACTACATGGCCTTACTTCAACATTAATTGTCAGGTCGAATGTTCAAGAAAACAGAAACTAGTATAGTGCATTTGGTGGGACAAACTTGGCGTCGTATAGTAATAAAGTGTTCAAACCGAACAAAACCCTTATTGGGGCCTTCTGCCGAACACAATTGATGAATTGTGCTGAGCACTCAAGGAAAAAAAAACGTCTTCCTAGTACTAAAAACAAACATGATAGGGCTTGTTCAAAGGTTACGATGCCGGCTATGACCAAATTCGAAACCTTCAGTTGGAATGTTCTATCCTACCCAACTTATAAACCAAACATTGACCGTTCCTTTTATCACTTGTTCTAATCGAAGACATACAGTCGATCCGACCAGCACTTTATATCACAGGAACAATTATGGATAAAGTCAAAAGATGGGGCTTTCTATCGGCTCGATATTCTTATACCACCAGAAAAAACGACATGGAAAAAATGGCTTAAAAAATATTATGAAGCATCGGCCAAAAAGAAATTAAAAAAGGCCCAGAAAACAGAAAGAAGTTTAATGGAAAATTGGCCTATGAACCTCTTCATCCTTTGAGTATCATTATCGGTACTTCACGTCATTTTCAAAATAATATTCGAACGGTTTTAATTTAATACAAATGAATTTCTATCGAACAATATTTCAAAAGAATTTTTGAAATAGGAAACAAAAAAATGTATTTTGTAATCGATTTAATGTATCAACTTCTCATCCTTTGAGTATCAGATTCCATCTCAAAATTATATTCGAACCCTTTCAATTCAGTACAAATCAATTTGAAACCTCCCAAAAACTACCTAATCGAACAATGAGTGGAAAGAAGTGTTGAAATATATATTTCAATTCAATATAAATGAATTGGAAAACCGCCAAAAACCACCTAATTGAACAATATTTCAAAAAAATTGTTGAAACAAGAAAAAAAATTATATTTTGTGATCGATTCAATGTATCAACTTCTTCCCTTTCCTTTTCCCTTCTTCCTATCTGATATTTAGACTCCTTACTTCGCGTCCTTTTCAAAACTATATTCAATACAAATGATTTTTTTCTGGACAATTCGTTCAATTAAGGAATACGATTGGTGTTAAGACCTTCTTTTCCACCAAATTTTTGGCCTCTAGAATTATATTTGCTTATTTGGGATCCGGTTTCTTCTGATTCTTTTAGCGCAGCAAGTTCAAACAATCAGTTGGATTAAATCCCTACTTTGATACAATTCCTCACGTCGCAAAACTGGGTAGAAATCCGAAATTGTAGTAAGCAGACTATGAAAAATCCAAATAAAAATCGCGTAATTTTTCCTTTTTGAAGATTTTTTTTGTTTTTAATTTTTTTTATTTATTTAAATATGCATTTTGTTACTAATAATTATTATTTAATTTTTTTTGGAAGATGAAAATCTTCGCCTCGCAAAACTGTCTTGGTATGTAGCAGTGGGTAGGCGCCACAGGCGGACAATTTTTCAAATAAAAATCGGGCAATTTTAATTCGAAAATGTTTTCTTTTTTCAAAAGTAGTTAAGAAAATTTTTTAAAATTTGACATTTTTTCTTATTTTAAGGATATTATTTTGTTTTTTGTTTTTAAGTAAAACAAAGTTATTTTTTCCATATTAGCTTTTATCTACACTCAATTCATACATTCTCAAAAAAGTATACCAAATCTATTTAGCACCAGTAAATTTTACTTGAAAAGAGTAAAAGAAGCTTGAATTGACTACATTTTATTTGATTCGAACAAGTGATAAAATAGTACGTACTTAAAATAAGTATGCAAAATTCCTCGAATAATTTTCTTACTTATTTTGAGTAAGGAAGTACTTGACGGCGCGCCGTATGGAGACCAATTTTACTTAATTGGAGTTCGTTCTGAATGAAAATTGGTTAGAGTCTTTAAGTGCTTTAAGAAAAAGTACGGATGTCGATAGAGCGGTCGAAATTCTGTTCCGGAATATTCACTCAATTTTTTTGTAATCATGTTTTTACTCTTTTTTTCTTGTGTTTAAATAATATACGTTATTAACAAAAGCAAAAAGTAATCTGAAGTGCGTTGCACAGTTAACAAAAAAAAAAAACTTACAAATCGAATGCGGGTGGTTGAGCCACTGATGGTGCTATCCTAAAAAAATTAGCTATTTTTCATATTGTATTTTTGGGTCATTTTTCATGTTGAAATTAGGCCCATAAACGCATTATGAGAAATGGCCTAAAAATAGAAAAAGTTGACCCATAAGTATGGATGACATGACAAAAAAAATTTACAAAAGAGGGGAGGGATTCTTCGTATCAGTTGTCTTGTTACTCTCTCTTTTTCAAAAAAAAAAAAAAAAAAATATTTTTTTTGGGCGATTTAAAAAAAAAAAGTTAATTTTATTTGGACGATTTTTCATGTCCTAGCCATAAAGACGGAGAAGAGTAATGGTTAAATATATACAATATTTAAAATAACATCGCACAGTTTTTTCACAATAAATGATCAGTTTTTTGACAAAAAAAAAAAAAAAAAAAAAAAAAAAAAAAAAAAAAAAAAAAAAAAACTTACAAATCGGATGCGGGTGGTTGAAGGCGCTGATAGTGTTGCTATCCTAAAAAATAGGCCATTTTTCATATTGTATTTTGGTGCATTTTTCATGTCGAAATAACACCCATAATTGTATTATAAGAAATTGCCCAAAAATCAGAGAAAGCTGATCCATACGTATGGCTGACATTTCATACGAAATATCAATCAAATTTCCAAGAATTTTCTTTGCGCAATTTTTCAAAGAAAAGCTCACTTTACTTGGCCGATTTTTCAACAAAAAAAAAATTATTTTATTGAGCGATTTTTCAAAAAAAGTTCATTTTATTTGAGCGATTTTTCATGCTCTCGTCAGAAAGACGGGGGAAATTAATGGTTAAAAATATACAATATTTGGAATAACAATGAACTGTTTTTTCACAATAACCGACCAATTTTTTGATAAAAAAAAAAGTCGGTAACTTCATCGTACAACTAACAGATACAAATTTCTGTTCTAGACCTCAGTATGAAGTACTTTACAAGCAAGAGTATATGCGAGGACGGACGAACAAACGAAGAAATAATAAATTGATTCTGTGCCACAATCGGTGTATATTTTCTGTATCCAAATCAAAAACTTGTGGGTTTTATGAACATACAACGTAGCTGAGGTACAAAAAATTCAATAAATTATCCAATTTCGTACCCAAATTAAAGAATGTTTTTGATTATTTCATTATTGTAGAGAGCTGAAATGAATCCAAAATAATAACATATTAAAATCTGTTCAAAACTTACATCGTATTATATATATTTGATCACAAAAACCTTAACCTCAGCAGCAAATATCAAATACAAGAATCGCTTAGAAGCTCATCTCTCTACAGAGAGCGTGATGTCAACGATTAAATGCATTGGATTAAGCATTTATACTTCATGCTTTCTCGTTTTGAACTATTCTTTCCGTCCCGTCAATTTTCGGAAGATTTGCATAAAATAACCACAAAACGTGATCATATCTTGTTATCAAATGCGATATCATGGCTAAACAAATTTGTGCACATTTCAACTTTAACCTCCAGCGCAAACAATCGACAATTCTATTGAATACAACTTCCTTAAACAGAAGAAGAAGTAGTAGAAGCACGGCAACAACCAGCCATAGTTGGCAACGACAGATATCACTTGTTGCCATAAACCATTCAGTAACTGCCATCATAACTATCGCCCAGGGAAGATCTAGAATTTTGTAGGGCCACAAATTTTCACAGAGTCTTCAGTATGGAAACAAAGTAGAAGCTTTAAGGAAGCGATGCTCTTTTGGTTTAAACAATTTTGCTTAAAACAATAAACAATATTTTTTTATGGCAATATGCAAATTTGTTTAACAAACAGCACAACAACATTTAAAGACTTTCAACAACAACAACATGGACGACATTAAACTATGCAATTCATTTGTTTATCATGTAATTTCGTTACCCGAAGAAACATCGAAATCCGTTTTAGATTTCGATTTTTGTTTTTCTGTTTATGCGGGAGCAGTTGTAGTTATTTGACTGTTGCTGCTGCTGCTCCCATTGCTCCTGATACACGTTTTATCATTTCACTAAACGAGCGAGTGAGCATTCCCCAAATGACCTCTTCTCGATTGGTTGGTTGAAAATGCGACCTTTACTGCGATCACACAATAGCAGTACGTGCATCTTTGCAACATTACTTAATATTGTTGCTGCTGCCACCGCCACCGCTGCTGCTGTCATTACGTTTTGAAATTGTATCGATATTTGCAATTCCAATAAGTATTTAAGAGCTTGAGTTTTCCAAGAATCAATTCGCATGAGATGATGGGAAAACACAAACCATAATCTGACTGGAACGGGCCGGCACAGGATGCCCTTCAATTTCCTTTTTATGTAAAGCATAAGAAGTAATAAAATGGCTTTAGAAATAACGCGGAGTTCGTTAAACGCATTCATTTTCATACATTTGTGAGTTGTGATTAGTTTGGTTTTACGTTGTGGCTGTTGCAGCAACATTAAAGTTCTACTAAACGATGCAGGCTGCATTTGCCGGCTGAGTCTGATTGAGACTTAATGTAGTGGCAAATCAAGCATGATGCATGGAGCGATGGAAAGGCAGGGGTTGGAGTCTCTTCTTGTAATAAAGAGGGTAGAGTGAAGAAGCATTAGTTTCCAGCAATTATGTGACAGCACGTTTATGAACGAACATCGTTCTATTGAGATATTTTCTTTAAGGAAAATTTTGATTTATGTAGAAAAGTTTATTAAAAGCCATGCATCTTGATCAAAATTGAATTTTATATTCAAAATAGAGCAATTTCGATTCAAAGTTTTTCTATAAAATACTGTGTCAAAAAATAAGACCAGTTTTCAATTGTGATGATCAACGACTTTTCTCATATGGTGCGCTGCGTTGCCAACTATTTATATTCTTAAGTGGTGAATGAATTCATCAACCTTGGCTCCGCTGTCAATGAAAGTAATATTGTCAGCATGAAAGTTAGCTTGGAAAAAGAGTTTTACCTGCAAACAGATGCTGTTATGAGCTCATTAAGCGATTTAATACCAAAGCAATTTCTCGACGAAAAACATCCAACTGTAGCAGGCACTATTCTCACCTATATTGCAGCGTAGCATTCTGAGTTATGACACAGAGGGAAGAATCTGGTATGAGAATCATTTACGAAACAGTAAAATATATGGACACATTATCCTTAACGAAGGTATCAGCGACGTATGAGTAATGTACCGTCATCGACGTAATCAAGCGCATCAAAATACAACGATTGTATTTTTTGGGTCGTGTTGTGCGGGTCGACTAAAAAAAACGTCTTCGACAGAGAAAAGATGGGCAATGCGGAAGAAATCGATCAAAATTAGCCTGACAAAAATAGCCTTTTGAGACACTAGCAAAACTTGATGTGACAAATTGCAGAAGAAGATGTGACAAATATGAAAAAGAGCTCTCACATTCCATGAATGGGGCATGGAAGAGTTTCTCGTATTCAATGGGCATACGTGTATTCTATTTATTTTAAGATCATTCCAAAACCGTTTATTCTGACCCCCTTTTAAGGGGAAGAGGAATTTTTTTCCAAGTTTCTGTGGAATTCGAGAAACACTATCAAAACTTTATGTGACGAATTGCTGAAGAGACGCAGAAGAATGAAACACGTGGAATATAAAAAAAGGAAAGCTTCCTCACATTCCAAAAGTGGCATATGGGAGAGGTTCTAATATTTAATGGGTTTCTCATATTCCATTCTAAAACCGCTTATTATAGTCCCCGTTGTAATATATTTTCGTGCGAAATACCGTCTTTTTAGCTCCAGCGATTTTCTTCGATTTACTTAAGTCGATTCAGATTTCCAGATGAGATAATGTAGTTGTTAGCAGGTATACTATAGATATACCTTTTTTGCAATGGAGGGTTTAAAAAACTACGCACAATATGGGTGCCGCGTTTGCTTAATGTGAACCATAAGGGCAACGGTGTGACGATTTCCGAATAATGTAGGCTCAACATGGATCCAAGGTTGGGCCCAACATGGATCCAAAGCTAGGCGACCGATATGAAGACATGGTTATCACAGTGAACTAATAATATAGTGTGCGAGTGACATGGAGTCATTCAGAAGGTAACTGTTACAGGTTTTTGTGAAGTACATGACTTATAAAGTCATGCTTGCTGACTAGTGTGCAAGTCAAACTCGTAAACTTATATACATAGTATTGCCAGTTGTAATGCGTTTTATGAATTGGCTCGTTGTAGGATGTCTCCAGCGACCTTGATGTGGAGAAAAACAAAATTCAGGTCTTTCGACTTGCTAATTCTTAACAGTATTTCTTAAAAAGTAGTCGATTCGCCACGCTCCGCCTGTTACTGGTACACATTTGCATTAATGCAAAAATTAGAGTGAATTAAAGAATCTCAAAATTCTATAAAAGCAGACAGCTTTCTTGATTCAGAATATTGTTTTTAAAGTTGATGTCACTGTTAAGAGCGGAAATAGGTCAAAACTTCACACAACGTCATGGCATTTTTGATAAGTATTTTGGGGCAAAGCTGGGTTTTGAATTTAGGTTGGGTTAGCATTTTTGTAGATTACGCCCCTAGACGCAATCCATACATAATGGAATTTTATATGACATTTGATGAACTACGATATATTTATCTGGAAAAATATACATTTTGAAATTTGATGAACTACAATATATTTATCTGGAAAAATACACATTTTTTATTTGAAATTTTTTTTTATTTAATATGCTAAGTAAAGAAGCCTTATTCACTGTATTTTTTGATAGTCTGAATATTACCTTTACTCTCATGTTTACAACAACTACAGATCGTTCTTGTATATGAAGAAAAAACACCGCAAAAATTCTGATTTAGTGATGTCTAGAAAATAGTCGATCTGAAATCGAATCACGAGTATAATTTTTGATACTTTTATGACTTTAAAAATAAAATTGTTTCACAAATTTTAGAATACTGTTTGGATCTTTAAATATATTAACCGAAATAAATAATCTGCTAATAAAAAGTTGCTCCTAAGAAAAGGTTCTTGCTTATAAAAACTGTTTTGGATACGCCAATAATAATAAGTTTCAAATATGTTTTCTAAAGCAGTTGGAAGTAAAGGAAATGATGTTGTCTAAATAAATATTACACTTTTTATAATTCTTATGAACCAAATTATGTTTCTTGAAATATATATCTTATCTACTAAGAACTTCAAATATGGATAAAAGTTTCACTTCTTAAGTGTCAGCCTACAAAAATCAATAAATATTTATGCACCTCAGGTAAAAGAACATAAGAAAAACTTAGCTTTTTCTGGATTTTTGTACCTTATTTTAGCTTTATTTCACCAAAATTTTGCATTGTTTTCGTTTTCAAGTTCTGTCAATATTGGTGAGGATGTGTATGAGACAGTTCAATTAACTAATATGATGTGAATTATACCATGTGCTTCACAAAAACCTAGCGAGAAAAAAAGCTAAATTAGCAACACTGGCGAGGAGTTAGAGTTCTTAACAAATTTAAGACAAAATGCATGGAAAGTAGAATTTCAGGGGAAATGGATGCTTTGAGCAACATCAAAGAGTCATTCAGAAATGTTTTTTTGTTTAATCCAACTTGTACGAAAACTTGACATAACAAATTGCGCAATTTTTTGTACCAAGTTTCCGAACATTTATCAAAATATCTCAGTTGTGCAAATACGTATTTTTTTTTTTTTTTTTGGTTATATTTTAGTTATAAAACTTTCACAAATATAATGCAAAAATATAATTCTTAGAGATATTGTTGTTTATTAGAATGCTTAAATTCCGTTGAAAGACTTTTGTAACGTATTCTTCATAGTATGAGTAATGAAAAGTGTAATCTTTTGATTAAAATCAATTTTGATATTATTTTTTTATGAGTTCTTTTTGTTGGGAGTAAATTAATTTCGAATTTTGGAATTATTTCATTATGAAATATAGTAAAATATTTTGGGACTTTTCATTCCATGTTTGAAGATTAAAATAAATGTCTCATGAATGAGACATGAGAGACCTTCTCACATTCTGTAATCTTATACGCCTTCTATTCACTCAAAGGACCCGCAGTTTAACGAGGACTCCTAACGTCACAGTTTCAAAAGCATTTGCAAGATTTATCGAGTACTCGACTAATCGAAGTGCTCGCCAGACACATCAAACAATGACGAGTGGCTGTATGCGGGTTTGAACCCACGATCATGAGTATTCTAACTATCTTACCACAGTCGGAGACTATTTTATTATATTTGCGCGTAGTTTAATTTTTTTTTATCTCAAAGTTTATTTCATTTCCTTTGAGTTTTATTTCATTGGAAATTATTTCATTTCTCGCTCGATTGCAGTAAATTCATTTTTCACTCAAACTTTATACCTCACCCTCGCTGCCACCAGTAGCAGCAATAGAAATAGCATTTCAACTAAAACGGCAGCAGCCACTTTTACTTTGTTCTTTGTAGTTTCTTTCTATTAAAAAGAAATGAACTTTTCTACAAAACGACAATAGTTGAGACGACGACATGAGCACTAACAGAAAATCGAAATTAAATAAAAAAAAAGGAAAAAAAACAGTCAAAACTACGTGGAGTTACAGCTTAAAGTTGCAACTGCAACAAAACGGCAGCAAAGTATTATACTCATAGTTTGCCACAAAGTTATGGTCATGTTTAATGTATTTTACATAAGCGCCGCCGACGTCCTCAATATCATTGAATGGGCGAATTCCATATTTTTGTTCATTTTTTCCTCCTTTTATATCTCAAGTTTATTTCAGTTTAGTTTAGTATTTCTGTTCCAGTCTGCATTTAAATTTGCTTTAAAGAAAACTTTTGTTTTGTGTTATGGGTAAAAGTTTTTATTGTTTGCAACATTTGTATGTTGATGCTGCTGCTGTTCGCGCTGTTGCATGAATGGTGAAGGGTGTGAGGGTGTGACGGCAGTGGTAGGTCTCAGACATTTTGCAAGTGGGTGCATAAAATAAGTGACTGCCATGGCTGCTGCTGCTGCTGCTTTGTTGTTCCATAAGGGATTCATAATAATTTTGTTAATGTCAACCAAAAAACATTTCGATTGCAATGATTTCGATGCTGGTGCTGTCGTTTCCTTTAAGTTATTGTAATAAATGCATTTGCTTAAGTTTTTGCACTTTGTTTTGTAGAATTCGTGCATTTTTTTTTGTTTCCTCCTTCTTTGGGAGTTGCATGATAAGCGGACAGTAATCGAGTATTTATAAATTCATAGTTAGCTGAGTTTCAAGTCGTGATTTTATAGAAATTTTCGTGGTGAAGATTGGAAAGTTTATTAAATGTATTTAATATTGTTGTTAAAATGTTACGTGTTTGAATGTTGTAGGGAGGAGATGTTCTACGAGGGCAGTCTCAAAGCCAGCCGACCTAAGAAAGAAGACACTAAAAAAGTTGGGAAATATTTTCTTTATTTTTCAACGTAATCTAATTTTAGGCCGATACAGTTTTTCCAAAAATATTCAATAGCTTCGACAACCTGTTTATAATAAGAACTGTCAAACACCTTAAAACAGACATCAACCGCAGACTCCAGATTCCACCTCTTCATTCCACCTCTTCAAGTTTGGAAGTAAAAAAAAATAGTCCCAGGGAGCTAAATCTGGCGAACAAGGTAAGTGATTAAGCAAATCAAATTTTAATTTCGGACATCGTAATAGCGGATGTGTGAACTGGATGATTGTCTATATGAAACAATTCTTTCTTTTTCGCCAAATGCGACCTTTTTCCATAATTTCGTCACCTTAACGCTGCAATAAATTAGCATAATATTCGCTGTTAATGGTTTTTACTTCCTGAAGATAATCAATGAAAATAATCTTATGCACTTCCCAAAAAACAGACGCCATGACCTTGCCTGCAAATGGAACCTTCTCCACCTTCTTTGGACACGATTTTCTCATTCCAGTCCACTGCTTTGACTGTTCCTTTGCCTCAGGTGTGAAGTGGTGGACCCATGTCACATCCATGGTTATAAATCGAGGCAAAAATTCGGCTTTACTGCGGGGAAACTTCGCCAAACACTCTACTGCAACATCTTCTCGACACTGTTTTTGGTATATTGAAAGCAAGCGCGGCACCCATCTTGCGCACAGCTTTCTCATCTTCAAATCTTCGGTCAATATGCGGTGTGCAGCACTTTTTGAAATGCCTATCATTTTATTTAGCTCACGCACCTTCAGCCGGCGATCATCCATCAGCATTTCGCGGATTTTCTTAAGCGTGTCTGGCGTGGAGACTTCAGTTGGTCTACCATTACGCTGTTCGTCTTGGCAGCTCGTTCGGCTTTGTTTAACTTCTGCTACCCAATATTTTACAGTCATAAACGAAGGAGCAGACCCCCCAGAGTGGAATGTAGCTCGACCTTAATGTTGGTTGAACTGAGACTTTTTGAATGAAAATATGGAATTACATAACGGTGGCCCAACTTTTTCCATGTTTACAAATTAACTGAGATTGTTTACTATTGATGGCTCAAATAAAGATACCAAACAATGTGGCGCACTGAAACTGAAAACATATGTTTTGTAAGGTTGCCACTTTTTACCAATATATTTTTTTTCAAACTACTGGCACCATATATACGTCAAGTTAGCTAGTTCTGGGACCGTTTTGAAATTTACGATAGTCATATAATAACTACAGATTGCCTGATAAATGTTTTAACATTTAGGAACTCAAATAGCTTTTTTTATTTCCTACAAATTATTTTTTCTTTCTTCACCCGAAAAATGACATATTTTAAATCAAGTTTTTCTTAAAGGTTTTCAAAAATAATTGCTTGTAAATGACTTCCAGGCTTGGTAGCGCATGTGTTACATTTTTTGTTCATTAAAGCCTGGAGAGTTGCAACGAAAATTGGCCTAACCATCGTTCGAATAAATTGCTTTAAATCAACCAAATTTGTTGGTTTTGTTTTGTAGACCATCTGTTTGTTGTAGCTCTACAAGAAAAGATTAGGTGGAGTAAAGTCAAAAGACTTGGCGGCCAATGAAATGTAGAGTTTTTCGAGATTTGGGAGTTTACTGTGCAATTGTGTCACAACAGTTGATGATAATTGTTTTAAATGTTTTTCAAACTTTATGTTGACTAATTTTATTATCGATGCTAATCTTGAGTATTCGATATTAGGTTAGATTAGGTCCGTGTGGCAGTCTGAGTAGACAGACTCACTTAGGCTGTATAGTCCATTGTGATATCACGGAAACTAGAGATATGGATGTTCCTAGTTTCCTCCGTTAAACCATCCTGAGCGCCTCAAGAAGCTCTAAGTCGGACATGATCTATATGTATACCGTCCAGATCTCCCAGGTCTCTAAAGAAATAAGAGCCCAGTGTTGATCCTCGCCTGTTCGCTAGGGCGAGCAATTGCAGAGAAAATGTTCTATGGACTCCTTCTCTTCTTCATCCCTTCAACCTCACTGCATGTCTTCCAATCATACAGTGTCCCGTCATGACGGATACAAGCAATCAGATGTCGGGTCTTGATAGCGACAGTAATGCGTGTGAACGTTTCAGATCTAGGCGATTCCACATCCGCCTGGATTGATCACAGCCCCGGACAGATGCCCACCTACCATTTGCTGCAAAATATGCTCCATCTCGCAGTAGGAGCTTGCAAGTGGCTAGAAGCATGTCCACGGTTGGTTGTCCCTAGTCTTGCCAGACCGTCTACTCTGCAATTCCCTGGTATGTCCCTGTGGCCCGGCACCCACATGAGGTGAATGTTGAAATACTAAGCCATTTCGTTAAGAGATCTGCGGCAATTCAAGGCTGATGCTGAGTTCAGCAAGACAGAATCCAGAGATATCTAATGGCAGCTTAACTGTCAGGGAATATGCTAATCCCCATCTCAGCTATTCTGCCACTTCCTTAATGGCCAAAATTTCAGCCTGATAAACACTACAATGATCAATTAGCCTTCCTGCTATGCTTAGCCCGAGGTCCTTGGAGTAGACCCCGAAACCTACCTGACAATTAAATTTAGCCGTTAGTGTAGAAGTCGACATACAGTCTTATACCAGGGGTTCTACATTTCCATGTATCTCTATCTGGTATAAGTATATGGTACTTCTTGTCGGACAGTGGTTCAGCCTGTTATGTCAGGCACCATGTTGAGGATCACACTGTGACCACAACCACTGTTCGACCATTTACAGCTCTCTTAATCTTACCGCCGTAGATGCGGCGGTCTGCATACTAATTATGCATCGGATGGAGTGGTGCGGAGCGCACCTGTGATGCACGGATTACCCATCCTTTGGACCTTGTCCAGTATCCTACAGTATTGCAATGCTAAATTTATGTTCGATATTTTTTATCTATTATAAAAATGGCACAACATACTTGAGATGAACTGATAAAATCGAGCTTTGTAAACAAACCAAAAGACAGATCAAGCTTAAACTTCACGTTAGCATAGAGGACAATTGCGACAACTTAACGACAAAAGGAATGTTGACAAACTCTTTTAGGTAGGCTATTTAAATGATCAATTGCCTGTACTTTTTTGGTGGAATGTATATTTTAAAATCTTGAGAGAATAAAAGCAAATATTGCAAAACTTATAAGCAATATTTGGTGATTCCCGAAATAGCAATAAAATTCATAAAACTGCAGTTACACTAATTTTGATTTATTATCGATAGAAGAAAAAACTTGCATAAACTAAGACCAAATCTTTGAACAACCATCCATATAAGGCCAGACAGGCACCAAGATATGGCCAAACTAAACACCATAATTTCCGTAAATTACCAGAAAATTATACATTAAAAAGAGATAGAAGAGATAAAAGAGATGTTTATAGTTTAAAGCCAACAATAGTTCTTTGAAACCTCATCCCCCTTTACAGTCAACTGCAATCGAAGGTGCACAACGACCTCACCTTTTGCCCCAGCTGGCTCCATAAGCCAAAAGAATCTTTATGGTCGGCCACAGAATTTTACTTTGACATAATTTCTGTCTATCAGTGATTACGTCGTCGTGGATTTTTGTCCACCAATTTTTTGTTCTCAGTATTTTTAGTCTGTGTTCTGGGCAGCTCAAAGAATAATTGCAGGTAATTTACTTTTAGAAACATTAAACGGGGGTAAATTCTCGGCCACAGCAAAAAAAGAAGAAAAAGTTTTATAACTTTGTTTTTTTTTTCTTCTTTTTTTAAATGCTATTAAAAAGATTGGTATATTTTTTCCAGTGAAGATTAAAAATATCTACTATGCACTGGCTGGTGGTTGGGAATAAGTGCGGCCAAAATACACATTTGTAGCTGTAGAATATGAAACACAAAAGATGGTGAAGATGGAGCATGAAAATGTATTAAAACAGCAAAATGACTTTATTAACTCTCACAATGGGCTGTTGATGACGACCAAGAGATAAAACGAAAATAATAAATGAAAAATATCCACAGACCCACCCCGCACATTCTTAAAGTTCTTAGTATCAAAATAATAACGATTCGAAAAAAAGCAGCTGCTAATCTTGTTCTCACTATTGGAAGACAGAAAGGACGGACATATAAATAAGCAAAAGAGACACAAAGATGGACGAACGGGAAATAGACAAACAGATAGACACACAAATGGACAAGCGGTGGTTTAATTGAAATTTCAGTCGTTTACATAAAAAATAGTATTTTTCAAATTAATCAGGGCTTCAACTTGAGTTTAATGCAAGATTTCTGACACAGATATGACCTGTTTTGGATAAGAACAACTTTATCACTAACACAATGCTTAAAGCGATCATTAGCACAGATAATGTCAGTAATAGCGCCCTTCTCCCACACTTGTTATCATTCACAAGAGTAAATATTAAGTATGCTGTGGCCAACTGCGGCACAATGGTTAGTGCACGTGACTATCATACGCAAGCTCCTGGGTTCAATTCCGCATACAGCTACCTATCATTATTTAAGCGGCGGTCACCTCGATGTGTTCGACGAACACTTTCTTCAGTAATACTGGTGTAATGGCTGTCATTTCACCACGGATATTCTCCTTGAGCTGAATGATGTCTCTTGGATTATTACTGTAGACTTTGTGTTTGAGGTATCCCCACAAAAAAAGCCAAGAGGCGTCAAGTCTGGACTACGTGGGGGCCATGGAATATCACCCCTTTTCGAAATCAGTCTGCCAGGGACCATCTGCTTCACCACCGCCATGGAGTCATTTGATGTGTGACAGGTAGCTCCATCTTGTTGGAACCAAGTTCTGGAATTCACTATTCTTGAACTTTCAATTTCTGGAGCCAAAAATCCGCCCAACATCTCAACATAGCGTTCCGTATTAACCGTGACGTTTTGGGCCCGGGCATTTTCAAAGAAAAAAGGGCCAATTATTCCTCTGCCAGAGATTCCTGCCCATACTGCCACTTTAGGACTATGCAATGGTTTCTTGTGTTTGATTTTGGGATTTTCACTGTTCCAGTAACGACAATTTTGACGGTTTACGAACCCATTTATAAGGAAATGAGCCTCGTCAAAGAAAAGGATATTGTCAAAATTGGAAAATCGATTAAGCATTTCATTAGCAAATGCGAGCCTTGCTATGAAGTCAGACTCTTTCAATTCTTGTGTTAATTGCAGCTTATATGGATGCAGTTTAAGATCCAATGTTAAAATTCGTTGCAAACTTCGTCGCGATAATTGTAAGACAGACGATCTCTTGCGAGTCGACATTTGTGGATTTCCTCGTACTGACTCCATAACTCTCTCAACATTGTCTTCGGTCCTAGATGTTCTTGGGCGACCATTTGCTTGTGGTTTAAATATTGAACCGGTCTCTTCAAAACGCTTTACCCATATTCTAATTAAATTAGCACTCGGAGCTTCACTAATTCGCCGTAGTCCATATTCAGCACAATATAGTCGCCTAGTAGCAATATATGAACGAGAGTTCCCGTAAAATGCGCGACGCTTCCCGTCGAATTGATTCATAGCGACTAAAACTCCATGAGCCCGCCAATCCAACGATGTAGGCGCCCCCCGCCCGCGCCTTTTCTACCGTGCAAAAAAAGATGATGCAATATGCACGTTCTATTGCGCCAGCCTGTACAACGTTCGTAATCATTGTTAAAGTGTAGGTTCGATTGAGCGAGTCAAAAAATACAAAGCGTGTCAACTCGATGAATGTATGAAGCCCTCCCATGTCTAATTCATAGTATGCACGAGAATTTGTTTTTATTTTTATACTTTTTCAATATAACTTTCTTTATACGTTTTCTCAAACTCAAGACCAATTTAGCTTTTCACGAAGCTTGATTCAGGATAGCAAGCTTTATCAGAATAATATTCTCATAATACCTGAATCAAGCTTTGCAAAAAGTTTAACCGGTCTTGAGCTTGAGGAAGCATAAAAAATCTATACAGAAATTATTGAACATAAACATACAACATACAGAATCAGTTTTCTTCCTATTTTCTTACAAAAAATATCCTTCATCTCGCAAGTTATAATAACTGAGGGCGATCCTTGACGTACAGAGAGTGCCAGCAGTTCGAAAAAAATTATTTTGGTGAAAAGTAACAACCTTATAAAACATACTTTTAAGTTTCAAGGCGCCACTTTGTTTAGTACTTTTATTGGAACCATCATATTAAACGATCTCAGTGAATTTGTAAACATGGAAAAAATTGATCACCGTTTTGTAATTCAATATTTCCATTTGAAAGGTCTCAGTCCAACCATTATTAAAATCGAGCTAGATTCTACTTTGGGGGAGTCTGCCCGTTCGTTTATGACTGCAAAATATTAGGTAGCAGAATTTAAACGAGGTCGTACGAGCTGTCAAGACGAGCACCGTAGTGAACAACACCAAATGAGGTGTCTACGCCAGACATGGTTAAGAAAGCCCACAAAATGTTGATGAATGATTGTCGGCTGCAGCTCTGTGAGCCAACTGAAATGTTAAGCATTTCAAAAAGTTCTATACATCGTATACTGACCGAAGATTTGAAAATGAGAAAGCTATGCGCAAGATGGATGCCGTGCTTGCTTTCAATAGAGCAAAAATAGCCACGTGAAGATGTTTCAACAGGGTGTTTGGCGACGTTTTACCGCAATATAGCAGAACTTTTGCATCGATTATAACCATGGATAAAACATAGCTCCACCACTTCATACCTGAGGCAAAGAAATAGTCAAACAGTGGATTGGAATGGGAGAATCGCCTTCAAAAAAGGCGAAGACGGTTTCATCTGCAGGCAAGGTAATGACATCTGTTTTATTGAGATGTGAAGGGGATTATTTTGGTATTGATTATTATGCTAGTTTAATGCAACGTTAAGGTAATGAAATTGTAAAAAATAAAGCCGCATTTGGCGAAAAAGAATGTGTTGTTTCACAAAGACAATGCTCCAGTTTACACATCCAATATTGCATGATCAAAATTAATGTTCGAATAGCTTCATCACGCACGCTATATTTAGCTCCTTTGGACTGTTTTCTATTTCAAAACTTGAAAAAATGACTGGGTGGTAAAAGATTTGCCAACAATGAAGAGGTGCAGTCTGCGGTTGATGGTTGTATTAAGGAGTTTGACAGTTCTTACTATAAACAGGGTATAGAAGCCATTGAATATCGTTGGAAAAAGTGTATCGAGCTAAAAAGAGATTACGTTGAAAAATTAGGAACATTTTTCCTAACTTTTGTGTATCCTTTGTTAGGTCTGCCAGTTATGGAACCGTTCTCGTAAGATGTAGTAAAAAGAAATTTATTATTTTCGCTTTACGTTGATGAATAAAGTGATCTAAATTCGGTTAAATATGCTCAATTTTGTTCGATAAATTGTTGTCATATTGAAGGTAATTTCACTATACTTCTCCAATAGAAACCCTCGTCCCTAAGGGCAAACAAATTGGAACAGTCGATTTTCACAAGTTACTCTTGAGGCCAATTTTTTACTGGCAAAATCATTCGTCATAGGCAGGTAACTTGGTGCCAGATATGAACTATTAGGTGGATGCATAAGAACCTCCCAAGCAAGCCTCTAAAGCTATGGGTAAGTCATTGACGATAGGCATGGATTTGTCCTGATGGAACACAATTTCTGTTGAATGCAGTCAATCCTTCCCATTAATTAAAAAATTAATTTTATAAAGTAAATTAAATTATGAATTATAAAATATGAATTAAAATGAATTTTCGGAAAACTAAATTGAATTGCAATTAATTAAATAGTATTGTTTTGAATTAAAATTGCAAATTACACTGAATTAAGTTGAATTACATTTGTAGTATATGAGTGTAATTTCTCTAAGTGTATACTCTAGAAAGATCATCATAACCGCTCCCAGAACATTCAAGTATGATATATGTAATCTCTTTCCCTCTTTATCTGTGGCTGGGACTTTTCTAGAATTACATTTACGACAGTAAGTTATGTTTGTTTCTCTCACTCCCATTATATAGTCTGTTGTTATCTCCTTTTCACTTGTTATGCAAATAAGAACATTCTAGAATTAAGTGTATGATAATCAACACTATTCTGTAAATATGTTTGTCTTTGTTGCACCCATTATGTAAATATGTGTTCCTTCTGGAATATCGTAGCATTTTCTATAATAAGTAATTTTAGAATAAATAGAGCAACTTTGTACGTTTCTGGGGATTAATAAAGTTGACGTTGATGTGGAAAAACGATCCACGATACCAAACATTGAATTGCTTGTATCAAACAATTTGCAAATATTGTAAATTGTAAAAATTAACTATTTGCTTGTGTAAAGGCTACTTCAAACAGCCATGTAACTATAAAAAACCCCTATTTTGTTACGCCCATATGGCATGGTTGAAATCAACGATATATAGGGTGATTTTTTAAGATTTAAGTTTTTCAGGTTGGCAGCACTGGTTGGTAATGGCGTCCAAACGTCATCTGTCAAAGTGAAAAGTGTACAGTATACTCTGGCATTTTATCATGGAAAGACTAACAAACGAACAACGATTGAAAATCGTTGAAATTTATTATCAAAATTCGTACTCTGTGACAAATGTGCATCGTTTGATACGACCATTTTATGGTCGTTATAATCGACCTGCTGAATCAATAATTCGTGCTGTTATCTCCAAATTTCGCACCAAATTTACTTTGTTGGACACAAAAACCATCGACTCGCATGCGGAGAGTGCGTACCGAAGAAAATATTGCAACCGTAGCGACCAGTGTTAATGACAATCGTGAAATGTCAATTTGTCGCCGTTCTCAGCGATTGGGCATGTGTTACTCAACCACAAGGAAAAGTAGATTTGGGTTTGAAAGCCTATAAAATTCAACTCACGCAAAAATTGATGCCGAATGACCTACCACAACGTCTAATTTTCGGTGGATGGGCCTAACAAAAGCTCAATGAAAATCCGGTGCTTTATCGAAGAATTGTGTTCAGCGTTGAGGCTCATTTCTTGCTGAATGGATATGTAAACAAGCAAAACGGTCGCAACTGGAGTGATAAACAGCCACATGCCATACGAGTACGTGAATTACCGATGCATCCCGAAAAAATGACAGTCTAGTGTTGTTTATGGACTGGTGCCATCATCGGTCCATTTTTCTTGAAAGACGACCGTAGAAGAAACGTTGCCGTTAACGGCGAATGATATCGAGCAATGATACGCGATTTTTTTATGCCCCAATTGGCTGAGTTGAACTTGGTTGACATGTGGTTTCATCAGGACGGTGCAACATGCCACACAGCTCGTGAAACAATGGATATGTTGAGGGATGAATTTGGTGAGCAGTTTATCTCTCGATTTGGCTGTGAGTTTGCCCCCAAGATCTTGCGATTTAACGCCTCTTGATTATTTCTTGTGGAGTTATGTCAAGTCGTTAGTCTATGTGGACAAGCCGAACACTATTGAAGCCTTACAGGATAACATAACACGCGTTATTCGTGGAATACAGGCCGAAATGCTCGAAAAAGTGACGAAAAATTGGACTTCCGTATGGACATTTTGAGATGGAACCGCGGACAACATTTACATGAAATTATCTTCAAAAATTAAATGGCAAAGACCAGTTTATCGATTCCAATACAAAATTTTAATATATGATGCAAATTTGAGTGTTTTATTCGATTCGATTCGATTTTTAAAAAAACTACGACTAAAAAATCACCCCAAAAATTTAAAGATATGTCCGGTATGGAATATTTTATTTCCTGTGTACCATCACATGAACATTAACATTGAATCTGGTTCTACGAAGAAATATTATTGTCACATTGAAGATTTCTTGCAGAAAGAATTACTTAATAGTAGTTAATGAAAATAACGTTCAAACCAAATAAATTGTCTCAGTGATAGTTAATAAAATGGATGGTGTCAAGACAACTATGGAGGACACCAAAATTCTAAGCAATTAAAATGCGAAAATTCGAATGATTTCACTTCGGTAAAATTTTATAGTATCATGAAATGAATTTGTTTGCAGAAAGGTGCCACAATAGTTGGTGTCTGTGAATGATAAGATAAGCGACTATATTTTCAGCGTTTGCAATTTATCATTTGCGTCTTCATTATCGCTTTAAATTACCACCAATATCTTCCCCAACAGCTGGCTAACAAAGCCCAATATTCTCCATAATTTTTGGCAGTTATCATGATAAAATTATGCTTAAATTACGCACCACCTTAATTATTATCTTCTACATAATTCGTTATTATCACAAGGACCTTATTTTGTCCTCCTCCCTTCTCCCTCTCTCTCACTCTTTCTATAACATTCTTTAGAGAAACTAAACAAAGAAGTAAATATTTTGATAATCTTCCACGAACACTTAATAATTTCCTGTTTATTTGATGGGGAGAGAAAAAAAAGAACAAAGTTTGACCTTTTTTTTTAGCTGTCTCTCATTATTGTTCTTCAAAAGTATTTTGTATTGTTTTCATTTTCAGCTCATTGTTTGCGGTTTTTGCGAATTGCCAAAATCCACTAGAACGGAGAATGGCGTTTGTTCGCCTGACTTGCGTCAAGGTAAACATTTGCTAAGTCCCTGCCAAGTGATAACAACGCCAATGGAAACCACAAACGCTTTCTTTGCTCTGGCAATGTAACTAACAATTTGTAAAACAATTGCTATAAGGATGATGGTCCCGCTCGGTTTATGTTGTGTAGAGATTGAAGGTGGCGCTTTTGTTACTAGCAGATAGCTGGTCCATTGTATGGAGTCCATTATTTTTTTAACTTGGCTTTTGTTTTTCTTACATTTTTATTGCCGCCCTGACAGCAATCAAAGTAATTTTATTAAGAATTTGCATTTTTGTCTACAAGAACACATTGTCTACAATATACATTCTCTTCCTCTCTCTCTCTCTCTCTCCCTCTTTCTCTCTGACTGCCTCCTTCCCTGTGATATCCTTTTGAGTCCTGCTGCTAGCACAAAAACATTTTAATTAGCTTGTTTGCTGTTATCTTTTTGCCATTACTTTGTTATTATGTATGAGTACTGCAAGCTTTTGTATGCGTTTTGTATCATGATTTTGGCAACATTTTGTTCTTTTTGGTTTGTATAAATCTTTTTGTTATCTTTGCAAAGCTGAAAGTTGTTATGATCTTTAACTAAAATTCTTGTTTTTATTACGACAGTTGCGTCTGCTGCCGTTTTTGCGGTTCTACCACCTAAAATTAAGTGGACTTTCACTTTATAATGGCCTCATCTTTCCCTGCCACATTTCTGTTGTTTCCTTTGTATTTAATTGCAACAATTAACTATATTTTTTTCTCTGCTTGATTTTTTGTTGCTCTTTAGCCGAAAACGGAATGTGTTTCTGTACTTTGCCTTGACTAAAGAAGCAGTAGAAATTGTTAATAATTTCTGCAACATTAAAGAAAGAAGCCCATGGCGAGAAAGATCTTCTTTGGTAGTCAATGAGGCATAAGAAAAATTTGTGATTTTTTCGGTTGATGTGACAACAGATCCATAATAGTTTCCAATCCAGAAGAGTGTTGAACTTACCTAAAAAGAAAGAGTTTAAAAATGTTTATTAGTAAATTTTTTATCTACACAGCTGCTATATGCTATTTATACTTGTATATAAAAGTGATAATGTATTCAAAGAGTTTTTTTAAAAATCGAATAAAACACTCAAATTGGCATCATATACAGGGTTGCCCATATTCGACGGACCCATCTGGCAACGCCATAACTTTTGACAGAGATGTCAGATCGCTTAATGACATACCGCGTTTGAAGCGTCAGTCCAAGCAGATTTTTACCATGGAACAATACACGCCACGCGAGCGCTCTGAAATAGTTGAAATTTACATTCAACAGAAGAAGTCAATTGTGAAAACTCAACGTGCTTTTAAAATATTAAAAAATGTGAGAAGTGCGCCTTCTAACGTCTTCTAACACCATTAAGCGTTTATACGAAAACGTTGGGCAGTTGGGCATGGCTCGGTCCACTTTACAACGGATTATTCGCGTTGATTTGCATTTGTTCCCGTACAAAATTCAATTGACGCAAAGATTGTTGCCTGCGGACAAGCCTCGTCGATTGGAATGGGCCCAACGAGTCATCGAAATGGCCGATGATGACGAGCAATTTTGGAACAAAATTATCATGTCCGATGAAGCCCATTTCACATTGAATGGGACCGTAAATAAGCAAAATTGCCGTATTTACGCCACTGAGAATCCTCAGGAGATTCAAGAATTGCCTCTTCATGACGAAAAAGTCACAGTTTGGTGCGGCGTTAGTGCGAAAACGGTCATTGGGCCGTTTTTCTTCCAAAACGAAAATGGCCATGCTGTTACCATCAACCAGGAGCGTTATCGCGACATGATGATCAATTTTGTGATGCCAATTATTCGTCGAAAGCGTATGAGGCAGTTCTGGTTTCAACAAGACGGCGCTCCACCGCACACAAGTCGCATAACAATCGATTTTCTGAAGAATTTGTTTCCGGGCCGTTTGATGTCGAAAAGTGGTGATTTGGACTGGCCACCGCGTTCGCCCGATTTGACGCCCGCTGACTTCTTCTTGTGGCGACATTTGAAGTCAAAGGTTTACGTTAACAAGCCAAGGACCGTAGAAGAGCTCAAGGACAACATTCGTGAAGAAATAGCCGCCATTCCGGCCGAAATGTTGGCGAAAACGATGGAAAATGCTGCAAAAAGGGCACAATACGCCATCAACGCCAGAGGCGGCCATTTGAGAGATATCATATTCAAAAATTGATGTAAACAAATCTACTTGGAACAAATTAAATGAATAAGATTGCCACCGCCAAATTTTTATTTTTTTCTTGATTTTTTTTTTTAAAAACATGGGTCCGTCGAATATGGGCAACCCTGTATTACAATTTTTTACTGGAATCGATAAATTGGTCTTTGCCATTTAATTTTTAAAGATAATTTCATGTAAATGTTGTCTGCGGCTCCGTTTCAAAATGACCATTCGGAAGGTCAAATTTTTCATAACTTTTTCGAGCATTTCGGCCGGTATTCCACGAATAACGTGTGTTATGTTATCCTGTAAGGCTTCAGTAGTGTTCGGCTTGTCCACATAGACTAACGACTTGACATAACCCCACAAGAAATAATCAAGAGGTGTTAAATCGCAAGATCTTGGGGGCCAAATCGAGAGATAAGCTGCTCACCAAATTCATCCCTTAACATATCCATTGTTTCACGAGCTGTGTGGCATGTTGCACCGTCCTGATGAAACAACAAGTCAACCAAGCTCAACTCAGCCAATTGGGCAAAAAAAATATTCCTTATGGTTGAGTAACACATCCCCAATCGCTGAGAACGGCGACGAATTGACATTTCATGATCGTCATTAACACTGGTCGCTACGGCTGCAATATTTTCTTCAGTACGCACTCTACGCATTCGAGTCCACGGATTTATGTCCAACAAAGTAAATTTGGTGCGAAATTTCGAGATAACAGCACGAATTGTTGATTCAGCAGGTCGATTATGACGACCATAAAATGTTCGTATCAAACGATGCACATTTGTCACAGAGCACGAATTTTGATAATAAATTTCAACGATTTGCAATGGTTGCTCGTTTGTTAGTCTTTCTATGATGAAATGACAGAGTATACTGTACACTTTCCACTTTGACAGATGACGTTTGGACGCCATTACCAACCAGTGCTGCCAACCAGAAAAACTTAAATCTCAAAAAATCATCCTATATATGGATATGGTTAAAGTTGGATAGGCCAAATATTTTCAGTCGAGCGGAAGCTTGTGTACCCAACTAACAAAGATTGCGTCGCAAAATGGCGTGAACAATGTGCTGACTCATCTTCAGATACCTGGGCGTGTCAAAAATGCACTGCTCTCATACATAATACTCGTATATATGATAAAGTTACTTTTCCAGAGATAAATCGTATTTAGAAAAAGTTCTATTTTAGAGCGGTCCATTACAAATATCAGTAAAATGGTGTGGTTCCTTCCCCACACCTATCACATATCATCGCATATTGCTTCTAACGAAGCAAAATAAGCGAATAAACGGTGAAAATTTCAGACAAATTTGGGGGAAAAACTGTTAAATTTAATTTTGTGTAAGCAAATTTTCTCCTACTGAACCAAATTGTCTCAATTGTGGCACGTACTACCTGCCAAACCAAAGAACAATAACAACAAATTCCGTATCATCCCAAGAATGAGATATGGGAAAGCATCACACAATCAGTGAGCTTACAGGCATTTTATTTATTTAGACTCACTCAACGGGACCTTGCTTGGCGACGATTCCGAGCGTCCCAGTTTGAGAAACATTTCCCAGACTTGCCGATTACTCGACTATTCGAAATGTTCATCTGAAACATAGGGGTGACCGCCGCGTAAATAATGATAGGTTGCTGTGTGCGGAACTGAACCCTCACGGGTCAAGGCAATTCAATCCAAGGCCAAAGTAATTAGCAATGCTGAAAATGCCGCTATTTTGCAAAAATGCGTTTTGTTAACCAAATTATTGAATGAAATAATTTAAAATTACTGTCAAAATTAGACAATTGGTAGTCAAATTTAATTCTCAAGGTAAACTAGAGGATTGGAAAACAAAATGGTTTCTTCAGACAATAGAATTTTGGAATGCGGTAAAAACCAACTTAAAATACATTTTTGCAGAGTTATCCATTTTGCGATTTCAAAAGTAAAATACACATAAAGCAATGATTTCGATTAAACTTTTATTTGATCGTAATGCTTGGAACTTGTCATTATGAAATACAATGTAAGTTATATGACTGTCTCTGAATTGGTTGCAGCAGTGGAATCTTTTGAGGTAGTTTTCAACCACTTTTTCGCACATTTCGGTCGCTATTTTTGGGGATTATCCGCGTAAGTATGACCTATGACGTAGCCCCACAAATAAAAAACAAGTCTAACGGCATCAAATCGCATGGTCTTGGTGGCCCATTGATATCGCCAAAACATGAAATTATGCTTTCTGGAAACTTATCATGCAATAAAGCCAAAATCGGTCTTATCTTACTTTTGCTTTTTTGCCTTTATCGAAAAAAAATTGTAAAAAATAGCGTATTTTCTATTTACTGGTGTACATTTTCTGACGAGCGTTGAAACAATACCGTATCAAGTAATCGCAAAACTGTCGAAGTAGTTTTTTTGAGTAGGAAATTTTATCTTTTGAATGCCATCTAGCGTAACCCGATCGTACTTATACAACTTGAGCCAGAGATTGCTACTATTGAAAAAATAGTAATCTCTTTTTACTATACTTTACATTACTACGTGGGCAATCCCAAAACTAATCGATCAAACGCATAGATAGTACCAGTAATTAAATAAAAACTATTTTGGTGAAAAGTGGTAACCTTATACAGCATATGTTTTGAGTTTTGGGGGGCCACGTCGTTTAGCATTTTTATTTGTGCCCTCAAATGTAAACTATTTCAGTGAATTTGTAAAAAACATGGAAAAAATCGTCGGCGTTACGTAATTCAAAATTTTCATTTAAAAGGGGTCTCAGTCCAAACAATATTAAAGTCGAGTTAGATTCTGGGGGAGTCTGGAATCTACTCCTTTTACGATTGTAAAATATTTGGTAACAGATTTTAAACGAGACCATATGATTTGCCAACACTAACACCGTAGTAGTCGACCAATTGAGGTATCCATGCCAGACATGGTTAAGAAAACCCACAAAATGGTATTGGTTGATCATTGGCTGAAGGTGCCGATGAAATGATAGGCATTTGAAAAAGGTATAAAAAAAGGTATACATTGTATATTGATCGAAGGTTTAAAGATGAAAAAGCTGTGCGCAAGATGGGTGCCGCGCTTGCTTTCCGTAGAGGATAAACATCGGCGGTTCCATCTGCAGCAAGGTCATGGCGTCCGCGTTTTTTGGGATGCGCATAGGATTTTTGAATATCGCTGGATAAAGTGTATCGAGCTAAAAGTAGATTATATTGAAAAATAAAGAAAATTTGTCTCAACTTTTTTGTGTCTTCTTTGTTAAGTCAGCCAAGTTTAGTATCGCCCCCGTATACCTTATATTATTATTATCTTAAGAGCGATTTATTAACTTGGGAGGATGACTAGTGAAACATCGTGTATTGGTTTTATTTATAATGGTATTTAAAACATTTTAAGATTACTGACAAGCCACCTATTGTAATATAATTGTACTATTGTGGGAACCACCCGTCTTCATTCAACCATCAACTTGCTGTTGAAGTTTTGGATATCTGATAAACACTCTGGAAATCTATATAGAATACATCGACACATAAACACATATGATTTTTTATATGTCTAATAGATATTTTGTATCACAGAGAATTAATTGCAAAAAAAACTAACCTACACCTTCTTGTTATAGGGTATAATTTGATGAGTTCCCCTCTTTGATTCCTCTATCTTTATTTCGTTATTGTTAAACCTACATGGGATGGCTTTGCTAAAGGCGATTCGCTTATATCCAGTACAGCGTATGTTGCTAATGATCTTAATTAAGTTAATATTTCATCAGGCTTTTTCTTGCTTGCCTTATAATTAATTCACCAAGTTTCTTCTCATCATCGTCTTCCGTGCTTAGTTGCCCTTTCTTCCTTTGGCTGTTTTCAGGTCGACATTAATTTCGTTGTTGCCATCACATGATATATCACAACAATTTTGTTTCAGCTTAAGTTACGTCTAGCATTAAAATGGGAGTATTTAACTTCATATACTAATTGCATTTTCGTAAAAGAAAAATTGAAAAAAATGATGTTAAGGAAAAGAAATCTCTTATTACACAAGGTTTGCTTGAAGTTCTGCAAGGAAATGAAACTAAGAAGCATGCAAATTAATAATATATTAAATTTTTAAAGCATTTCAACATTTTCTATAAAAATTGAAGGCAATATTTGAATCATTTTAATCAATATTAACTAAATTTCGTACGAAGATAAAGATGTCCAAAAGGAAATATAGGGTTATCTATTACTCATTTTCAAGTAAAGTTAAATAAAACCCATATAAAGCTATGATTTCGATGAAGCCTATATTTCATTATAATGCTTGAACCTTGTCATTGTGTACGAAATACAATGTCATTTAAATGACCGCCTTTAGATTGGATCCTTTTGAGATAGTTTTCGAAAAAATACGGCCCAATGACACCTCCAGACCATAATGCGCACCAACCAGTCACTTTTTCTCGGATGCAATGGCTTTTCCACAATCACTTCTGGGTTCTCCGTAACCCATATGCGACAATTTTTCTTGTTGACGTATCCATCGAGTGAGAAATGAACTTCATCGCTTAAGAAAGTGTTGTTTGATTGAATCATCACATTTAAATCATCACTTTTGTAGTACATTTTAATTGGTTTTACGCGTACTTCGGTTGTTAAATGATCCATATTCGTAAATGGCAAATCTTTCACTAAATAAATAACACTTCAAGTGACAGGTATTAGCAGTTGACACCCTTGCCAGACCGACTGTTTTGAAACCACTAAATGGATAACTCTATACTACGTACAAACAAAAGAAATGAGTGTCTCCTTTCTCTAACAAACCATTATAATATCGGTATGTTATCACTAATCTTATCGAATACATTTTTATTCGAAATACAATTAATTTGGCCTTATTTTCATCCCTTTACAGAAATAAAAATTTTAAACTACCTCTTTATTTCCATTAATTAAACTGAAAACAGAAAAATGCAGCACCTGATTTATTTGATAAATTTACAGCTTAACTTGACTGGCTGATCACCGCAAAGACTAAATGACTAAAGCCAGCATCTCGAAAACGTGGGAATACATGGGGCTTATTATATATCTTCATTTTAAGGGATGAAAACAGCGTAAAAAGACACAAATCTGGTACCAATGTACAGTTTAAATGGCTATAGTTGGAATCACGAAACTTAGTGCCCATGTTCCCCTTCTACAGTAGCGGTAAAAACACGGTAAAAAAACACACAAATATGGTATCAACATCCAGCTCTAATGGTTAGAATCATGAAACTTTGTGTCCATGTTCTCCCCTTCTACAGTAAGCATATGCCAAGAAGCAATTTTTTTGAAATTCGTACTTGCAAACGTCCGTATCAAACGGTTGAGTCCAGAATCATGGAAGCTGATGGTCCTATTCCGTTTCTATAACAGTCATATGGCAAAAAAGTTTTTTTTGTTTGTTTTGCAATTCGTATCTTTGGGAATAAAACCGGAATAAAAGCGTTCAAATCCGATACGATCGCCGGTCAAGTAGCAAGAGTTAGAAACAGAGTACGCTAGCACTACGGCAAAGAACTCGGTAAAAAGAATCAAATCCGTTATGATAGCCCAGTGTTGGCGAGAGCTAGAATCTCGAAAATTGGGTCCCATATTATTTTTACAGTCTAAACGAGCGTTAAATAGGAGGTATCAAATTTGTGCTTTTGGGAGGAAAAATAGGACGAGAAGGGAACAAAATAGTACCGCTGGTCAAACTAAAAAATTAAATCTAAATATATGGAAAGTGCTACGCTGATCTAACCTTAAAGATTAGGCGCGAAGTAAGAATCGAAGTTTACAACGTTGTTAATGTCAGGGATAAAAAGGGTAGAGTATACAAAAGTGGTGCCCTCGTAACAAACAGTTAAAGCTATGTATTCACATAATTGGGAGTGCCCATTCCCCTTGCACTTTTGTATAATTACTCTCAACAAGGGATTTACCGATATTCATATATTTAAGGGATAAAATAAGAAAGAAAAGGGGACAAAATTGGTGCCATAGCCAAAGATAAAACTGTGAAATTGGGTGTATACATATTATTGTCCGCGTAGACTAAGATTTGAAAAGGGATTTGCAAAAATTCGTAATTTTAAGAGGAAAAAGGTGAAAGATTAAGGACAAAAATGGAGTCATCGCATAGGACAAACGGTAGACACTCGAGCAGCTAAAAATAACTTGCAAGAAGATTCCTTTCTAAATAAATATTTTTTAAGTGCAAATGTACAAAATGAAGGGCACTTGCTAGTTTTTACATTATTAGTTTTTATATTATTATTGACCAAAATCTTACATGGAAAAAAATGAGCATTTTTCATAGGTTGAAAAATAACGAAAAATTTCATCAAATCTATTAAATAATTGCAATTAACGAAAATCAAAGATGGCTAATTTCCTTAATAAAGTATATCTTACTTGGAAAATAAATGAGCATTCTCCACGATTTTAGTGAAATGCAGTATAGTTTGTAAAATTACGAAAAATTTCATCAAATCTATTAAAAAATTATTATTGATCAAAATCAAAGTTGGCTAATTTCCTTAATAAAATATATCTTACATGGAAAATAAATGAGCATTCTTCATGATTTTAGTGAAATTCGATATAGATTGTAAAATGATGAAAAATTTCATCAAATCTATTAAAAAATTGCTATTGACGAAGATCAAAATTGGCTAATTTCCTTAATAAAATATATCTTATATGGAAAATAAATGAGCATTCTCCATGATTTTAGTGAAATGCAGTATAGTTTGTAAAATGCCGAAACATTTTATCAAATCAATTAAATAATTGCTATTAAATCAAAGATGGCTAATTTCCTTAATAAAGTATATATCTTACAAGTTTCAAAAGCTTCTTAAACCGACGTTCAGAATCATCATTAAAAACTTGATCCCTCCCCTTTCAGTGATCTAAATATGAAACGCATGTACCACCCTGTATGTAGGAAGCTCCCCCATATTCTATTCCTGGAAAACAATTGTTTTTTCTCTGGTTTTGGTTAAGAACAACAAATGTTATCATAGACATCAGTTATTGTAGTATATTAGTTATCCTGGAAACACCACATATATTTGCCGGAAACTGTATGCCCACAAACTTCGCTCACAATTTCTTTGGCTCCAGCATAAATCTAGTCCTACAGGACTTTGAAATCCCTCAAATATGTGCGTTGGCCTCAATTTTGTTTCTAGCTCATCTTAGTCGTACATTTGTATGAACTCATTGCAACATTCCAACGTCAAACAAACAACTTTGTTTTGTTTGCTCAACAGGAACAAGGCTCAAGCAAGAGGAAACACAGAATGTCCTTTTGGACGGAGTCACCTACTTTTGATGAGCATATTTTTCTATGCTCTTGCACTTTTAGTCGCTTAAGGAAAATCATTTTTGCAGCTTGTTGTTTAGTCTTTACCGTTTATAGTTCTTAATGAAATATAAGCAAGCAACGAAACAACAGCAGCGTAAACGTTTTGTTTTTCTTCTCTTAATTAGTTTTGTTTTTCATTTTGCATTGCACGAAATGTAGGTAACCTACAAACCAAAAAAAAAAAGGAAAAAGAATAAAAAAATATTCTAAATCCATAGAAGAAGAGAAGAGGAGGAAAAAGAAGTTGAAGAAATTACAAAACTGAAAAATGGAAAGGACAGCTAAAGGTGTCGACTAGAATGGGAAAATTAAGTTGAGCAATAAATTTAAACAATACGGAATAGAATTAGTGTCAAAGGGAAGATTTGAAAAGATTTCAGGATTAAATTTGAAAAACACAACACGGTTTAAATGATAATCATTTACGACTGAACAGTAATAGCTGGATTATATCCTCAGTTGCAGCTTTTAGTACAAAATTTCGGGCATTTAAATGTTTGAACATATAGCAAATAATGTAATTCTCGAAAACAGGATATTTCATAAAAGCCGAAATAGAATATAAGCGGTCTTCTTCAGTCAGTAGCATTGCACACTCTCTATTTGGAATACAGGAATATAATAATTATAAAATTTGGAGGAAGTGAGCTGTACCGGATTATCCTGTGGGTAGCCGGGTGTTTCCTGGTATGCTTTGTACCGCTTACCCCTAAAACGCAAGCCTCTCTACCCGATCCTATAATTAAGCAGGCAAAAGGTATGATGCTTGCGTACAAAAACAAAGTAGTGTGGCCTTGTGCCAGGCGCCCTAGGAACAGGTGGATTATGTCTTGGGATTCATCTATAATATGACATCAAACTGATCTTGGAACTCGTTTTTCGAAAACCAAGTAAAGGGGAGAGCCATAGTCAAACAAGACACAGCCTGGCAACAGAGAAGCCGTCGGGAGATATCAGAAGATTTATCTTTTCCGTTTTTAATAGTTGTACGGCCAGAGAGATCTGGTTAATAGACTATGATTGGAGCATGGTGTGCTTTACTGTGTTGATATTCTCTCCTCGGACATTGAAAATCTATGCCGTAGATTATGGATTACCACTTCTATGCGAGATATGATAAAGCAAAACTGGAGTAGCTTGTCTGCGAAACTCAGACCAGAGAGTTCTTCTCTTCTGGTAGCACGGGTGACCAGGGGCCTAAGGAACTTTGTTCCTTCCTGGTCAATGGTGTTGGACCCCTTGTGGGAACATCGTGCTGGTTGTGGTTGCCCGAACAAGTGTTTTCAGTGCTTTTGCGTTGCTCAAGCGTTGGTGAATCAACTCCTACCCTGTAGGTAGCTCACTTCATACCAAGTGACTACAACGGTACTTCGGCCGAGAGAGGGAGCGGGCCCTGAGGATGTTTTCCAAGGGACCTACTTCTAATCTCTGGTAGTTCGACTAATCCTTTCCGGATTAGTTTGGGTACCCCAAAGGGGCGCTTGCTGTCGCAAGAAGAAAGAAAGAACATTTAACCAAGAAAAGAATAATAGAAAACAGCACCTGTGTGATGGCACACCATAGGTAAGGCTATCAAAGCGAGACACATGTAAAACCTACACATTTGATTTGATTTGTACCGGATTATCCATGTTTCGGTATCAAAAGTTAAGTTAATTAAACCACACATAAAGCTACAATTTCAATGAAACTTATATTTCATTATAATATCTGGATCTTGCCAATATGTACGAAATATAATGTTATTTAAATAACCGCCTCTGGATTGGTTGCAGCAGTGAATGCTTTTGAGATAGTTTTCGCCATCTTTTTCGTACATTGTGGGCGGTTTCTCGGCAATAGCTTGACAAATGTTGGTTTTCAAATGTTCCAACATTTGGGGATTATCCGCGTAAACACGGTCTTTGACGCAGTCCCACAAAACAAGTCTAACGGCGCCAAATCGCATGATCTTGATGGTCAATTGACGTAGTTCTGGAAACTTCTTCTGCAATAAAGTCAAAATCGGTTGTGTTGTGTGGCTCGTGGCACCGTCTTGGGGAAAGCACATATCGTCCAGTTCATAACCTTCAATTAAAGGCCAAAACAGGTCGGTCATAGCACTGTGAATTCAAGATCGGATTATCCGCCGCGCTTTCTCCAAAAGAATCAATATTTTCGGCAGTGCGTGCATTGCACAGGCCATCTGTAACGCTTTCAGTTTCTTCAAATTTCTCTCACAATATTGCTAATAGTAAGTCGATTATGACGACCATAATCACCCTGTAACGCACGGAAAGGGCCCACGTTTGAATCACCACTTTTGTAGCAAGTGTTAACTATTTGTACGCGTTCTTCGGTTGTTAAACGCTCCATATTCGTAAATAACAAACCTTTTACTAAATAAATAACACTTCCGATGACAGGTGTTTAACAGCTGACAGCCTTGCCAGACCGGCGGTATTGAAACCACTGAATGGATAACCCCATATGTGGATAAAATAAAAAAATTTCGATGCGTCTGCCAATCCGACCACCTCCGATTTCTAGTTTATCTAATCTAATAAAACATTTTTTAAGAAAAAAGTCAAATTTAATTCCACAATAAGTAAGCTTTACGAATCATGGCGTTCAAAAGATTTGTTTTGTCTTTCCTTTTAAAGAGAGAACGCTGTGTTAGAGGCGTCATATCTAATGACAAAAAGGATGTATTGCTAAGATGTCGATATCATTTTAAAGATTATGACTCCTGCTAAGAGTGTTCAAAACCAAAAACTAAAACCAAATAACCGATGTTTTTTTCCAGTTAACAGGTTTTTGAAAAACGAAATGAATATTACAAAAATGACTCTGCGCTGGACAAAATAAAATTCAAAAGTCATAAAACTATTTCATTCTAAATCGATTAATACAGGGTGTCCGTCGAAAAGGTATACTGCTTTCTTTGTTTATAATTTTTGATTAAATGGAAGATAATGGATTATATGAATTATATTGATAAATGCTTTATTTAATGTCGGCAATTATGTATAGAATACAATATCAGATAAATGTCCGCCTCTGCCTCACAAATGTGAGCCATTTTGCCATTTCAGCCATTTCACGCGGTATTTTATTAATTTCATCACGAATATTTTGTTTGAGTTGCTCAAGAGTTTCTCATTTCTTTGCATAAACCTTGCCTTTCAGATATCCCCACAAAAAGAAGTCCGGAGCTGTCAAATCAGGCGACCGTGGAGGCCAATCAACATCACCATTTATTGAAATAACTTGTTGTGAAAAAAGGTCTTGCAGTAATTCCAGTGTAATCCTGGCTGTATGCGATGTGGCACCGTCTTGTTGATACCACATGTTAATCAAGCCCAAAGCATGCAGTTGTGGCGTTAAAAAGTTTTCAATCATATCACGATATCGCTGGCCATTGACAGTTACCGTTACGCCGTTCTCAGTTTCATAGAAATAAGATGAAATTATTGGAAAACCGCGTTAAATGTGTAAGAATGTAATGAAAAATGTGCTCAAGAGACTAATGTGTGTGAGGCTAACAGAGTCGGACATTTATTTGATATCGTATTCCATACATAATTGCCGACATTTTATAAAACATTTATCAATATAAAATCTATTTTCTTTCATTTAATCAAAAATTATAAACAAAGTAGTCTACCTTCCCGACGGACACCCTGTAGTACAATTTCACAACAAAATTCAGCGGAACTATAGGTATACATTGCGGGTTTTTCACTTTCCATTCAGCGCTCTGCTTTTTCAGGCCAAAAATAGACGCCGTTTCCTTTTTTCAATTCAATTATTGCCCTTATTTTTCAGTGTGATTTTCGATACGACCGAAAAAGATGGTTTTCTGATTTAGCCCCGAAAACAGAGATATAAACCTTTCACAAATTTTATGGCAGCAGGTAATTTATGGAAGGGATTAAGGTTGAAAATGTCCTTTTTGTGTCGAAAATTTATGATTTTAGTTTGTTTTTCAAACTTTTCAAAGACCACATTACGGTTGTGGTCTTTACAATCAATATTAGTAGTGGTCTCATCAATCAATGCTGTTTTATATTTATAAATAAAAACGTTCGCACCAGCATTGAAAAATTGTACCGTCTTAATTCTAATATTCAATACCAACTATCTCTGATTGCCAGTAATCTACAAAGAATACTGCCATGTATTTGAGACGTTTTAACAAATATTCACCAGGGAAATTAGTCTACTATTATTCTAAATCTGTTTACACGAAAATCACAAGAAATTATTCAATTTCTTCCTTGTCTTCGCTCTATCTCCCCCTCACACCAAATATCATATATGTTAATGTGCTCATTTTACGAAATATTTCATGTAATTTAAGATCATATAAATTTCCTGTGATTCACTTTCGATTGAGCTTAATGACCTTCTTAACTTTCCAATCATTACATCATTATAACACTTTCAATTAAATTACAATTAAACGCCCCTTGGAGAAAACCTTTGATTAATTATCACCATGTGGGGGTGGCGGAAAAGAAGGCATTCATAAGGAGGTGGCTCATGGGATATGAGAGAAGTTTTTGAATTCTTCAACGCAATTGTTAATCGTTTAATGCATTTTTGCACTTTGCCATTGGACTGAGTTGATTGTCTGGGTTGAAATACAAAAACCGGCATCATCATCAAGCAACCAACCACAGGCAGTCAGTCAGTCGACTAGACAGTCAGATACTCCGTTTTATAAACATCTTCGGCCTCATCATCACCATTCGCCGCCGGTTAAGTCATTAATCAAAATACCGAAATTTTTGGAAAAGAAACCAAAAGCTTTGGTATGGAAGCCGTTCAATTGAAAATGGAATTTCTCATCAACACCTCATTCAGCTAAAATGTCATTTTAATGATCGTATATCATATTTCGAACACACAAAAGACAAAATTCGTGATTTAGAGATGTTTTGATAGCGAATGTGCCCATAGCTGAGAGTTGATGATTGGTTGGTTGGTTGGTGGAATGTAGACTAGTGTTATGACTGTCTGAAGGAAATACCAACATATGATAGATGGTAGGTGGTGGAGGTTCACATGCAGTGGTGTGATAGGCAGTATGGATAGGAGTGCACAGCTAGTGGAGGTCAATATTTATGGTCACTGCAGCTGGAAGTTATGATATACTCGTATTTAATGCAAGGTTTACATTTTTGAAGACTCGCCATTGGATGATGGCATGAGAGGAAGGTGAGGTGAAAGGGTTTATGGTGTTTTACATATGCAAAAGGGAAAATTGAATGAAAACATTTCGAATTTAGGCCGCTCTCCTGCTTTGACACCATGTTCCTCAACGTAGAACTCACCGGAGTGTTGTTCGAATATTTTATTTTGGAAATAAAACTGTAAAACAGTTATCTATTAGCCAAAGTAGAGATACCTTCAATTTAATCAAAATCAGAATAATTTTTTTACCCATTTGTCGTTAATAAATCGAAATGGAACCAAATTTTCGGATATTTTTTTATACAGTATAAATTTGCCGTTCCAGCAAAAGAAGAGTAGTTAATAAAAAGCACAATAACTAACTTTTGTTATTTATAAGTAGTTAAAAAAATTTGGATTGGAATCATCTGGGTATCTGGAATTGGCATCTGGGCAAATCAGCGCTATAACAAATGCTTTGGCTTGAAATGGATTGTGGCTATTTGGCCAATTACAAGTTTAATTGCCGGAAAAGTCATGGAAGTAGCCTATTCAATACAAACCCACACTCGATTTCATTCTTCTCTTCCGTGGCGGTTACAGTACATGTATGCGTTATGATTAAAAATTGAGCATTAGTATATGATAGACAGACTGATCGCCGCCTACAAAAACTTTAACGAAAAATATTCTCTGTATTACATACAATACTGAACACGCCAACATACGCGTACATCTATCTATATACATACATATTTCATCATTGTGAACAATCCACTTTTATCGTCCAACTTAAATTTCTCTGTGCCTTGTTTGTTCATTATCTAAAAAATATATTTTATGGCCGTTCTGTTGAGAACAAACAAACTATTCTCCTGCTTTCTGTACTCACCTACATAAAACTTCCTCTCATGAGTAATTCAAGAGTCACGACTTCTGGGTAAAAGCCATTACTCACTTCTTACTAGCAAGGCTGGCAGCGCCTCTCATTTCAAACTGCTACGGCTCAAGAGGAACCAGACGTTGCTCATTACTCATCGGCTGCGAC
>JAHXMU010000127.1:880131-903505 GCA_019455685.1 Philornis downsi
ACGGCTCAAGAGGAACCAGACGTTGCTCATTACTCATCGGCTGCGACACATGAGTTGAGACGATTACTCAAGACTCGTGAGCGATGTGCAACGATGCTGGTTCATTTCTCATCTCTGTCTTTGGTCCATGTGCAAGTGCGTTTACAAGTTGCTCATGAGCCGTAAGTAATCCGCTATACTCAAGAGTCTCATTCGGTGAATATGTGACGCTCATTTGATGAGGGAATTGTATTATTCATAACTCTTCATATGCAAACCATGCTGTCAATAGACGGATATCTGATGGCAGTACCAGGTATAAGTTAACCGAAAGTCGGAAGTTATTAACTGGTTGGGAAATCCTGCAAAGCATTCTGGTTACACTTAAATGAATAACATTCATATACCACGATTAGAGTGTCTACATTCCTCACTGCCAGCCTGTATTGCTTTTAATTAACGAATAAATGGTGATATTGTTGAGAAAATTATAGTTTCTAAACCTACTGGCAGTCTGGGATATATACATCTTCATACATCCCTAAACTATAATGGGTAGTAAATATTTTTTGAATAACTTACATACTAGTCCGCCTAGTATCTGTATACATCCGGTGGACCATCAGGTGATCAGAAGATCCTTAGAAATTAGATATGCATTCTGTCACAAAAGTTCCGAGAATAAATTAATAAATCACAGAATATTTATTATTTATTATACCTGCTTCCAAAATAATACAGTTACGCCAGCTAATAATCCAATCACCAGAGAATTTTTCAAAAGTGTTTTACGAAAAAGAGTTTCTCCCAGCGATTTCTTTTTATGGAGAGCATCAAATGGGTATAATTTAACTTTTGAAAAGAGGAGAAGAATAGTCAGGGCAATATAAGATGAATACTGTAGTTGTTCGATAACGTTTGTTGAGTTTTTGGCTAGAAATGCTTTCATAATGATAGCTATTATCTTGATGTAAAATCCATGGGGTTTCTTTCCACAAATCTGACCATTTTCGACGACATTGCTCTATCAAATGCAGCGTAATGTCCGGATAGTATTTTATATTTACAGTCTGATCTCCTGGCTGAAAATCGGAATGCACACCACCGCGATAACCAAAAAAATCAGTCAACATTTTCTTGATTGACTTTGATGTTGTTTATTCGATTTTGCCTCAATTGGAGAGTGTCATTCTGAAGCTTGTTAACTGATTTGGATGTCAATCTCATAAATTCAAGTCTCATCACCAGTTCTAATGCGATTCAACATGCACGAATCGGAATTCCCTTGTTCTAGCATATCTTCAGCGACCTTTATGTCCATACCCAAAGAATCGCATAAAGTGCCACTAATTGATGAGTTTTATGGATGTGGAATCGAAATTGACTTGTTCTTTAGCGACCTTTACGCAATAGTCTCAAACTCGTTCTACATACCACGGCTTCAACGATCTTTAAGAGATTGAAATAAGTGGCAACAGGTCTCAAACCCAAACAATCGTATAAAGCACTACGAATTGGAATTTACTCGTTCTGGGATATATTCAGTGACCTTTGAGCGATTGAATTATGCGGCAAGCGGCCTCATACTCAAATAATCGTAAAAAGTATCACGAACTGATGCGTGAGACAAAAAAAGTTCAGCGGCTATATTTTCTAAATTTGAATGACAATTTTCAATTACTATTTTCATCACCACACCGTTGTCGACTTCAGTTGAAGAAGTTGTTGGCCGAATAGAGCGAGCTAAACTTCCACGACATTTCGACCGCCTTTGAATGCACTGCATTTGCAGGTGCTTTTGATAAAGTGGATTCCTCTGTAACATTTTTTCCAATGTGGCACGGATAAATTGTTTGTTGGAAATATTTTGCCATTACAAAAATTGCTTAGCAGTCTTTATATAGACTGATAAAAATGAGCACTCTAAACGAACTTAATGCCAGTTCCTGCTCAAACTCCGAGTCAGTGTCAACATAACGACACAAATAATTTTTACTCTCGCTTTAAATGGATTTTTTAAATGATCTGTTTCCATTACTTTTTTGAAAGAAAGTATGTATTGGGATATCCATTTAATGGTTTGAAAGTCGCCGGTCTGGCAAGGCTGTCAGCTGTTATATACCTGTCATTTGAAGCATTATGTATTTGCAGAAATTTACGAACATAGAACATTTACGAATGTAACAACCGGAGAATGCGTAAAAAATAATTAAAACTTACTACAAAAGTGGTGATTGAAACTTGGGCATCTTCCGTAATTATTACGAGGTGGTTATGGTCGTCATGTTCGATCTACTGTGCAAGAAATTGGCAAGATTATAAAGAAATTTGAAGAGACTGGAAGCGTTACAGATATGGTTAGATCTGCGCATCATCGCAATGTACGCACTGCCGAAAATATCGCATCTGTTAGTGAAAGTGTGGCGGATAATCCGAATTTCAATTCAGAGCGCTATGACCGGTATGACAACCGACCTTTTTTTTGTCTGCATTTGCAGATTATGAACTGGACGATATGTGGTTTCAACACGACGATTCCACGAGCTACACGTCACGGCCGATTTTGTTATTATGGCATGGAAAGATTCCTGAAAGCGTAATTTCACGTTTTGGCGACGTCAATTGGTAGCCAAGATCATACGATTTGACGCAGTTAGATTTTTTTTGTAGGGCTACGTCAAAGACCGTGTTTATGCCGAGAATCCCCAAACGTTGGAGCATTTGAAAGCCAACATTCGTCAAGTTATCGGTGAGAAACCGCCCGAAATGTGCGAAAAAGTGGTCGAAAAATACCTTGAACAGGATCTGCTGCTGCAAGCAATCCAGAGATGGTGAAATGACATTGTATTTCGAACATAATGTCAAGGTCCAAGCATTATAATGAAATTAAAGTTTCATCGAAACCATAGCTTTATGTGTGTTTTATTTAATTTTACCTTTAAAACCGAAAAAATAGATAACCCGGTACTTTAAGTGTCATTTCATTGTCAATTTAATTAGTCTCTACCTTAAAGGGAAGGATATAAATGTATGCTGGATACGCTTTTACAAATTGTTAATTTGCCATTTCATTCTACTCGTATATGCATCAGGCAAACTCAAAACATTTTTAGAAATTGGACTTATATTGGATATGTTTGGTATGTGTTTGCGAGTGATATGATGTGCCATAACGTAATCTAATAAGAAATCGATGTTGAGTTGTTGTTTACTTGTGAGCAATGCTTTTGAAAGTAGTGCAATTAATGCATGATAGGTGGCGTGTGAGTTTTTTCAATAAATAAGATATAAAATGCAGTGCATTAAATGCATGATTATATTATATATTCTATAATAGAATGATAAGTTTGGATTTTCATGTTTACTGTACGATGTTCTATGATTAACAATCGGAAATATTCAATATAGAATTAACTGGAATCAAAAAGAGCTGTATTAATTATGTAATTGCGCATATTTGGTTGCGAGCATGGATCTCAGGACGTTAAGAAACACTGTCTTGAACATTTCATCATTTATTTGAAATGACTTCTACTATTCTCGTCGTGCGTTTTTCGCTTTTGTTTTTTTGCTAAAAAATTTATTTTCATTCTCAAAAAGATTATTTCCCTTAACATATTCCAAGATTATTTGCAAGCTACAAACTAAAGTTGCTTAGTTTCTGCTGTTGATATGAGTATTTCAGTTTTCTTTTGTTGTCGTTGTCGCCTTTGCTCCAAACCACACGCTTGACCCACATTCAATATTGCTATATATGAACTAACCACGTTCATACGTTTATCCGTCCAGTCCCAACTCATCCATTCATCCATCCATCCATGTTGACGATCTTTGGGGTGTTGTTTAACTCAAAAGTGGAAAAATCTCCTTAATCTTAAGCCAAGCCATTGTTGGTGTTATTGTAGTTAAACTGTCATTAAACTATTGTTTTAACCACTGTTTTTCCTACAAAGTCAACCGACTAACATAACAATTTTCGCTGTTCAAGTGTGTTTTGTTGTGTGAGCCATGTTGTTTGTGAGAGCTGAAAGAAATCTTATGTTCTTTGCTTAAATCTCTAGTGATTTAAGTATACAAACGTTAACTTGCGCTGCCTCTAGACAAGCTGCAAAAGCTGAGAGATACAACAGCACTGCATGTCTTGGTGATTCTAGATATGACATGTTGTCGTACCATTATAGTCGTCAAAAATTTGCCGACCACACTTCCTTTAGACCTTAGGGAGGCATTAAATCTAGTAATAGTTGATATGGTGGTATGCTTGAATTTAGAGAATATCTAACAATGGAAAAAATCTATCAATTTTTAGGCCCAAGTAATAAGGAGCGTGAAAAACAAGCAATAATTCACTTTCAAAGTGTGAACGGACATAATACAACACATAGTTTGTGTCACTAACTTTGAGAGCATAAGATGAAACCTTTCAGCTGATTTGGGTTGGCGTTGCTGATGGAGTTTTAGTCGCTATGAATACTTCGACGGGAAGCGTGCGCGCATTTTACGAGAACTCTCGTTCATATATTGCTACTAGGCGACTATATTGTGCTGAATATGGACTACGGCGAAATAGTGAAAGTCCGAGTGCTAATTTAATTAAAATATGGGTAAAGCCTTTTGAAGAGACCGGTTCAACATTTAAACCATAAGCAAATGGTCGCCCAAGAACATCTAGGACCGAAGACAATGTTGAGAGAGTTATGGAGTCAAGTACGAGGAAATCCACAAATGTCGACTTGCAAGAGATCGTCTGTCATACAATTATCGCGACGAAGTTTGCAACGAATTTTAACATTTGATCTTAAACTGCATCCATATAAGCTGCAATAAACACAATAATTGAAAGAGTCTGACTTCATAGCAAGGCTCGCATTTGCTAATGAAATGTTTAATCGATTTCCCAATTTTGACAATATCCTTTTCTCTGACAAGGCTCATTTCCTTATGAATGGGTTCGTAAATCGTCAAAATTGTCGTTACTGGAACAGTGGAAATCCCAAAATCAAACACCAGAAACCATTGCATAGTCCTAAAGTGACAGTATGGGCAACAATCTCTGGCAGAGGAATAATTGGTCCTTTTTTCTTCGAAAATGCGCGGGGCCAAAACGTCACGGTTAATACGTAACGCTATGTTGAGATGTTGGACGGATTTTTGGCTCCAGAAATTAAAAATTCAAGAATAGTAAATTCCAGAACATCAACTGACTCCATGGCGGTGGTGAAGCAGATGTTCCCTGGCAGACTGATTTCGAAAAGAGGTGATATCCCATGGCCCCCACGTAGTCCAGACTTGACGCCTCTTGACTTTTTTTTGTAAGGATACCTCAAACACAAAGTCTACAGTAATAATCCAAGAAACATCGTTCAGCTCAAGGAGAATATCCGTGGTGAAATGGCAACCATTACAGCAGTATTACTGAAGAAAGTGTTCTATCATTTTCGTTTGCGGTTAGAGGAGTGCCGTCGTAGAGAGGGTCACCATTTAGATGATGTTATTTTTAAAAAAATTAACTCCATTTATTACTCTACAATGCCTTAGACTTATTTTAACCATACCTTTTGTATTTATTTTTTAATCTATTTTTTAAATATGCACGTTCTATTGCGCCACCCTGTACTATTTAAGTGACCAATGTTGCCTCATCCTAATGTGATGGAAAAACTACGTGATATGAATGTGGACAATTGAATTCCTTGGTTGATGTGAAGTTTTGAGCAACATAAATAGCATACGATGCATTTTAGATAAGTAAGTGATACCTGCCAGTGATGCTCTGCTTTTATACCAGCCTATTGAGCGGTTACAGTCCAATTGCAACGTTGATATCTGGAGCTTATAGATAAGCTGCTCATCTTTAAAAATTATTATGAAAGCACAAAAGAAATGAAGAAGATGGAATCTCCAATATGTCGAGTATCTGCAAATATTACAAGGATCCTGATTCAAGATCATGGACTCCCATTGCCAGCCATCGTCGTCAAATGTAAGACCGGCATTTCCTCCTTCCAGGATAAGCGACGGTCAGAAGAAGGATGCATTAGAAGGTAAAGTTGTGACATAAAGTATTATTGTTATGCTTAGAGCTTCCATTCCACAAGGAAAATGGCAGAAAACTAGTCACTCATGTAAAAAGCGTTCTGTACAACATTTTTATAGGTTGCCACTTCCAGATGGCAGTAGAATGGTAAAATCATATCAATTATCAACGGTGACATAGATTGTGTAAACAGTTCCCATCATGGTTTAAGAGTAACGAAGCGGTTATTCGAAATAAACGCGTTAAAACATTTTAACATTTTTACAATTATACAGCAAAACAACAGCATCCCTCCTATAACAAGCCATTATCCATTTTTTCGCCACTTCCACACCACGATCAATGGATCATTTCAACTTCCCTGGACGCTCTTTTTCCAATGGGACTCATATAATATTCAATATTGACAGTTTAGCCTGGCAAAGGAAACTCACAATAGAAAACAACTGCCAGGATAACCTTGTTAAGTGTGCCGATCTTTCCCGTCTTGCTTCACCTTTGAAACGATATTCACTGAATTGGCCGTTTGATTTGGAATCAAGTTTTAATTCTTCTAACATTACGTTTCACAATGTGCTGGTAGACAGAAATCATCTCTTCAGAGAATTCAACGTCACGATCCTTTTCGCAGAAGTTAAAAAAAGTCGAGATTTGGCATTTCTAAGACCCAAAATACCTTCTAAAATAGAGCTAATTGACGCATTTGAAATGCCGACATTATTAGTAAGGTCAATACATGCTAATAGACGGTTTTCGAACACCATATCTCCGATTTGTAGGAGGCGCTTTCATCGGTAGAGATTGATGGAGAGTGGGTTTTGTTTTTTAACTCGTTGTCGGCCTTCTTTCAACCCTTCGCGCCATTTGTGAACATTTCTATCTGACAACAGTCCATTCGTCCATTTCATTAACAACATTTAATGCAACTTCTTCGCGCAACAAAATCGCACATTGCAAAAATCGAATAAACCATTCTTTACGTCGTGCGAATGCAATCGAAACTGAAACACAAAATGCTTACAACTTAGGAAAAAAATATTTCTGACATGATTTGGAAAGCAGCTTATTCCATTTCTTTTGATATAGCAGCTAATTTCATTTTTAGTTTAACGGCGTTGCGTTTTTCGATAACTTAATACACGAGGGCATATTAATTTATCAACAACCGCAACGCCGTTAAACTAAAAATGAAATAAGCTGCTATATCGAATCATCTCAGAATCAGCTCATTATTCTCACATACTTTCAGAAGTATTTTCCTATTAAAATTTCCACGAAATATTCCACGAGGAAAATTACTTTGGTGAAACGTGGCAACCATATAAAACTTATGTTCTAAGTTTCAAGACGCCACGTTATTTAGCATTTTTATTTGAGCCAATAAAAGTAAACGATCTCAATGCATTTGTAAACAATGAATTTGTAGATTCTATTCTGCGGGAATCCGCTCCTTCGTTTACGATTGTAGAATATAGAATAGCAGAGTTTAAACGAGACCGTACGAGCTGCCAACACCAACACCATAGTGGTCGACCAATTGAGGTGTCCACGCCAGACACAGTTAAGAAAATCCGCGAAATGGTATTGGATGATCGTCGGCTGAAGGTGCGTGAGTTAGCTGAAATAATAGGCATTTCAAAAAGTGCTATACATAAAATATTGACCCAACATTTGAAGATGAGAAAGCTGTGCACAAGATGGGTGCCGCGTTTGCTTTCAATAGAGCAAAAACAGATACGTGAAGATGTTTTAGAAGAGAGTTCGGCGATGTTTCATCGCAATATAGCCGAATTTTTGCATCGATTTATAACCATTGATGAGACATGAGAGACATGAGTCCACCACTTCACACCTGAGACAAAGGAAGCGAATGGACTGGAATGGAAGAATCGTATCTAAATTTGTAAACATGGTAAAATCTGGTCACCGTTATGTGATTCAATATTTCCATTTGAAATACCTCAGTCCAACCAATATTAACGCCGAGATAGATTCTATTTTGGGGGAGTCCGCTTCATCGATTACGAGTGTAAAATGTTGAATAACAGAGTTTAAACTAGGCCGTATGAGCTGCCCAGACAAACAACGTACTGGTCCATCAACTGAAGTGTCCAGGCCCGACACGGTTAAGAACTCCACAAAATGGTATTAGATGATCGTCGGCTGAGTGTGCGTGAGCTAGCTGAAATAATAGGCATTTCAAAAAGTGCTATACACAAAATATTGAGCGAAGATTTGAAGATGAAAAAGCTGTGCGCAAGATGGGTGCCGCGTTCGCTTTCAATAGAGCAAAAACCGCGGCGAGAAAATGTTTTAGAAGAGAGTTCGGCGAAGTTTCACCACAATCAAGCCGAATTTTTGCGTCGATTTATAACCATGGATGAGGCATGAGTACACCACTTCACACTTCAGACAAAGAAACAGTCAAAACAGCGGGCTGGAATGGAAGAATCGCATCTAAAGAAGGAGAAGATAGTTCCATCTGGAAACAAAGTAGAGGCGTCTGTTTTTTATGCACATGGGATTATTTTTTGATTGATTATCTTCAGAAACGGCAAATACTACGCTAATTTATTGTAGTGTTTAGGTGATAACATTATGGAAAAAGGCTGCATTTGGCGTAAAAGAAAGTTTTGCTTCATCAAAACAATGCTCCATTTCACACTTCCACTATTGCAATGGCCAAAATTAATGAACTAAAGTTGGAATTGCTTCATCACGCACCTTATTCGCAAGATTTGGTTCGCTCGGACCATTTTTCTCGGATTTATTTCCAAACTTGACAAAATGGCTCGGTGGTAAAAGATTTGTGAACAATAAAGAGGTGAAGTCTGCGGTTGATGGCTATTTTAAGGAGCTTGATAATTCTTACTATAAACAGGGTATCGAAAATATTGAATATCGCTGGGAAAAGTGTAGCGAGCTAAAAAAAAAGCGATTATGTTGAAAAATAAAAAAAATTGTTCTCAACCCTTTTGTGTCCTCTCTCTTTCCTCGGAACGCATTTATTCCATCTGTCCCTTTAGTGTTAATTAAAAAGAACTTTCCAAGAAGTAGAAAATGTGTTCATTTAGCATTTGTGGAAGCTCTGAAACTACTATTCTTTGGAGTGTGACTCTCATTTTTTTTGCTGGGCTTGTGTTTATGCATACAACTAACTTTTGATATTTTGGAATATTTTGATATTTGGAATCTTATTTTGCAGAATCTTAGTACCTTTCCCCAAAATGCCTACATTTCTGACATATATAATGAGAAGTTCACCGCTTGAAAAATAAAGAAATTTTCTTTTAACTTTTTTGTGCCTTCTTTGTTGGGTCGGCTAGTTTTGGAACCGCTCTCGTACATATCCCACGTACGTTACCAGCAGAACAACCCTATAAATCATTAGATATTTATCTTTAGTTCGAAAATATTCATTCTTAAAGGCCTTGACATTCAACATCCGAAACCAATTAGCGTTCAAAAGTTCCATTTTACAATCAAACTGTTATTTGCATAATAAAGCGTTGCATAATATGACACTTATTTAACATTTCTGATGATAAAAAAAAAGAAACTTCAATAGCAGAGTTTGAAATTTAATGCCAAACCAAATTTGTAACAGATGAAATACTTAAAAATTTAAGATTTATTTCCTCTACATATCATTTGGAATCAAATATGTTGACTTACGTTCGCTTAAGATTGTTAGAATCATAAATTATAAACAAAAGAAGAGGGGGAAACTCCTCCGCATTAATCGATGATGGAATGTCCAAATGAATATGACAATACGACGACAACAACAACAATACGAAAAAGTCACAACTGTCATGTTTTTTTTTTACGGTCATCAATTTGATGTTGTTGTCGTTGCCGTCGCTGTTGTTGTGAACATCAATAATTTCCGCCCAATTATATCAACAAATTTTAGACCTGAATATGAATTCACAATTTTTTGATAAGAATTTCGAAGCATGTAAACTAAGTGTGTCGTTTGATGCTTAATTTAAGCATGTTTCCAATAAATTAATTGCTCAAAGAAGATGTCATCTTCTGAACACATTTGATGAAATCTAAAATACATCCATTGACATCCAGTATAGTCAACGCCTACGCTGCCATCTGTGTAGCTCTCTACGACATCTTCGATGGTATAGAAATTGAGCTGCAGATATTTGAAATCGATTTCATGACAAGTGAATACCCAGTGTGCACAACGGATCCGTTACGGATACGTAACTGATCCGTTACGGATACGTAACTGATCCGTTACGGATCAGTATTTTTTAATAAAACGGATCCGTTATGGATCAGCATTTTTTAATAAAACGGATCCGTAACGGAATCATTTCGTCTCAAAAAAGCGGACTGCAATGCGGGTCGGTTTACCTTGTGATAAAAATGATCTAATTTTGTGTTAAGTTTTTTGGTATAGTTTTTTTATTATAACAATTTAATTATTCTTTAAAAAACAAAAACAATATTCAAAATTTAACTAAAATTAACGAATTCATTTATAAAAAGATTATGTAATAATAATACATTTATTTTTTTTTTGGACACGGTCGTGCGCGTAGTGGAAAAATTTTTTAGACACTTCGTCCACTACAGATATTGGCACATCGCCAAACTTCTTTTGGAATGCAACTGAATAAACAAATTTGTATTATTTACGAAAAACGAATAAAAACGGATCCGATACGGATCAGAAACGGATCCGTAAAATGAAATAATACTGATTCTGTTTTTTAATCTGAAACGGATCCGATACGGATCCGAAACAGATCCGTAAATTAAAGTAAAACTGATTCCGTTTTTTAACCTAAAACGGATCCGATACGGATCCGAAACGGATCCGTAAATTAAAATAATACTGATTCCGTCTTTTCGACCTAAAACGGATCCGATACGGATCCGAAATGGATCCGCGTCCGTTCGTGTGCACACTGGGTAGAAGAAATTGTGCATGTAAGTGTGTGTTTGTGTGCATGTGTTTAAATATGTACATAATTTCACGATTAATTTGTAACAACATTTACCAAATACATTTGGGGAAAAACATCAACGAAAAGGCACAACATCCCTACTGAAATATGGAATGAATATGGCAACGTGGAAAGGTGTTAAAATTTGGCTTTTCAAAACTGTCAACGCAGCACGTGACAACAACACCAACAACAGCAACATAACATGTGCTCCAATACTGTATGCGTTTATTTGCGTGTTTATGTATAGATTGAACAGGATATGTCTCCTTCGTGTGTGTGTATGGGTTGAAACATTTATGTGATTTGCGATTGGTGAAGGTGGCACGAAAACTGACAGAACACATGTTTCTCTGATGAAATTCAAATGAAGCATATTAATGTTATTTAATGATTACATTTAATTCACACCTTCTCTCCTTCATGTTATTACACATATAAATTTATGAAAATGGAAAGATAACTCAAACATTTACATAAATTTAAAGAAAATTTTACATGAATTGTAAAATCTTTAAACAAATTAATAAAAATCCATACGTTCATCGCTCATTTCACCGGCTGATAGGAAGAACTGAAGTTCAGAATGATCCTTAAATTGAAGGTCCCCCCATTGCGTGAGTCTAAAAATAGTATTTGTATAGGGTGGCGCATAAGTAACGGTAAGATTTTGTGAGTTAATACATTTTTAGTTTAAGTCTTTTTTTTCGTCTCTTTACAGAATTAACTAAATAACACTTGGGAAATTTATGATGGAAAGGCTCAGCACAGAACAAAGAACCAAAGTTGTTCAATTTTGCTTTGAAAGTCAGCATTCGATTATTCAGATCATATCGAAATTTCTTTCATGTTCAAAATGTTCCTAGCGCTCCAACAATTTACCGATTGGTTCAGCGTTTTGGGCAACAAGGGGCTGTCAATTTTCATGTGGCATTTTCCCCTATTTCTGACCAATATATAATAAAGTACTGCTCTTGTACTACTACGCTATGCAGTTCGAAATGAAGTGACCATTGCTCGAGTGCAAGTAAGTATACTTAGGTATAGAGGAAAACCCCGAAACTTCCACCAGGCGACGTTCTCAGCAGTTAGAAATATCTAGGCTGTCTTTGCAAAGAATTTTACATACGATGTTACATCTTTTCCCATATAAGATGCAATTGGTTCACGAGTTAAAACCAAATGATGCATAAGAACGCATCGTTAGCGTTACTTATGCGCCACCCTTTATAAGCTGTCCCACCTCTTATTTCCTAAATTATAAACCCCCAAAGAGCGGCAAATTCCTTGGCAACCAACGAATCGGATATGGTAGGTTTCTCACGTTATGTGAGCTTGCACGCTTTCTATTTTTATACCACTGAAAAGTGGACTACTGGTTAATGACGATTTCGAATGTCAGTTTAAGAAGTTTTTACCAGATTTATCGACTAATCCACTACTACTTGAAGTGTTTGCTAAGGATATTGGAAAGACCATCGTTCGAAGAAAGATATGTTACTGTATCGGACTCACATTGATATGAACGACAGCCGCATATACCAATCGCCATGCTATGGTAGGTCACATAATAAATTAAATGGAGATGTTAAATCAAAGCAACTGGACAGCCATCAAATTTCAACCGAGCCGAAACTTACATTTGCTCCAAAGTGGGTTGCAGTTCGCAGTCATGAAGAGCCGTAAGATAAATGGATTTGGCCTTCTTTGCCTTCCAGTATCTAACAAATTTCATATCATCTTCTCTATTGTTAACAAATAAATGATGCTAAGTTCAAGAAATTCACGAAAAGATTCCATTATTCCAGGTAAAGGTTTACTCTGACTCTGCAAGGGGTTAAGCTTTTGGTACTGAACCAATTTTGCCATTTACAACGTGAGCTCCACATATTGTCGTTGATGGTGTTCAGGCTCATCTTTTTATGGGTTATTCTCCACTCAGTAAATAGAAGCTGTAACCCATTAAGCGCCGACCGTAGAAAATAAGTTTAAAAGCTTCTGCCGTCTGTTTCTGTTTTTTACTATTCGATAAAATGGATCAAAGAAACTGTATTAAGTTTTGTATAAAAAGTGAAATTAAAGTTGCAAGGACATTTGAAATGTTGACTGTGGCGTTTGGCGAGTCTACTATGAGCAGAACACAAGTTCAATTGTGGTATAACCGGTTTTAGGAAGGCCGAGAAAATGTCAATGACGATGCTCGTCTTGGTCGCCCGAACACGACAACTACCGATGAAAACATTGAATCAGTGAAGAAAATGATTTTGGATAATCGTCGAATCACTATTAGAGAGGTTTCTGATGATGTTGGCTGGCATATCGTTCGGTTCATGCCAAGCAATTTTTGCGGATGTTTTAGGCATGAAACGTGCGGCAGCGAAAATTGTTCCAAAATTGCTAAATTTTGATGGACATCGCTCAGGATATGTTGAACGTCGTCAACGACGATCCAGATTTCCTCATAAAGGTCATAACTGGTGACGAATCATGGGTGTATGGCTATAACATTGAAACCAAAGCCCATTCATCCCTATGGAAGCGTCCCGAAGAGCCAAGACCGAAAAAAGCCCGTGAAGTTCGGTCAAATGTGAAGGTTTTGCTCACTGTTTTCTTCGATTGCAATGATGTGATGCATCATGAATTCTTGCCACAAGGTCGTACGGTCAATAAGGAATACTACCTTGAAGTTATGCGCCGTTTGCGCGAAGCAATTCGCCAGAAACGCACAGAATTGTGGAAAAAGCTCACACATCGATGCTTGTGCGTGAGTTTTTGGCCAAAAACAAAACCGCAATCATGCCTCAACCACCGTATTCACTAGACTTGGTCCCCGTTAACATTTTTCTCTTCCCAAAACTGAAGACACCGATGAAAGGAAAACGTTTTTCTACGATTGAGGAGATAAAAGAAAAATCGAAACAGGAACTGCTGGCGATACCAAAAAGCGCGTTTCAGAAGTGTTTCGAGGATTGGAAAAAACGCTGGCATAAGTGTATTATATCTGAGGGGGATTACTTTGAAGGGGACAAGATAGTTATTGACGAATAAATAAATACTTTTTTGAAAAAAAAAAAAAAAAAAAAAAAATTGACGAATAAATAAATACTTTTTTGAAAATTTTGAAAATAACGGTTATTTTTTGATGACACCTCGTATATAGATCACGATTTATTAGATGCTGATACTATCGGCTGACGATGACAGGTGCAGTAATATGATGGAAAGTATTTCTCTCGAAGACTTCCAGAATCCAATCAGGTGCTTGCCTCATAGCCTAGAATTCTGCGTTTCGCAGTAAAATTTCAAAGTTTGGTGTCTGGAACAGTTGGATTTTCGTTCGTTCAAGGAGAGTTGCGTCATGAAATTGCCCGCTAAGCCCCTGGTAGCGTCTACTTGTGAACAGTATAATACCACTGACGATGTAGTCGAGAAAGTTTAAATCGTTAAATCATAGTTATAGTCGTCAAAGTTCACGCAGTGTCCAATTGGTTAGACCCATTGTTCGGCAATACATATAACTTGTTCTTATTCTATCTTATTTTAGTATAAGTCTGTGATTATCATCAAATCCATTCCAATCCACTACACTACATTTTATCTCTCGAATATCATGGTTTGTTTTTTATGCTAATCGAGAGTATCCATTATTCGGATAGAGCCATCTCTTCTTTCCAAAAAAATGTGGACATTCTAAGTGTTCTTAATTTATACTGGTTATAATGTTTGCAGGGATCGCCATACTTTTGGATAGTTTCGATACATTTTCTTATGTGTTTTCGTAATAATTCATAATAATTCTTACACCATCCTATCTGACCATATGCTTTGGCTAGGCTGTCAAGAATCAGTAAGCTGCCATAGTTTACTTTCCGTTTATTATCTGCTTACTACGCATCGATGTTAGCATGCTGTTTAGGTTTCTTCATCTTCCCCATTTAGCTACTGTCAGGTAGGTGCCGGATAGCTTGACCGAAATATACTTTACCAGAAGTGGGTGGTAGTGAGCTGCTTGAGAAATTATGGCAAGGACTTGTTTCTGGTAATTCCTAAGTGACTAATATTCAGATAGTCCAAATTATAAAAGGGCTCTCCGGGATATGCATTGCTTATGGTTTATTAATCTCTCATAACTGAGACATGACAGAGCTTCTTACATTCACTGAGATTACTCGCATTCTATTTTTATACTCACTAAACGGGACCTACGATTTAACGACGATTCCGAAGAGAAACATTTACAAGACTTGTTGATTAGTCAACTACTCGAAGAGTATATCGAGGCGATCGCCGATTAAATAATGACAGGTGGCTGTATGCGGTGTTGAACCTGCCATCATGCGAACGATAGTCGCGGGTGCTAACAATAGCGGCGCAATCGGTTCACGGTTTGTTACTACTAGCTACGCTAAAAATCAAAGCTATTTTTTAGGACGGAGCATATAAACTGTTGTATAGTTATGTGTAGTTTAACATGGTTCCAGCTACATATGAATCTATTGATCTTATCTTTTGAAACAGTTTCATAACGTTTATTAAAGAGTAGTTTGCATAAATATAAAATATAATATAATATTCTATATAATTATTCTATGAAACTTTTATTAAACACGTTTTGATTTAAAATAAAGTAATGAGTTAATTAATTATACACACAAGGTTGCCTACTTAAGATCTACTAATATTATTTTCCAATAAGTGAAGGCCACAGAGTCCAACGTAATTCACGCCAAAGCGCAGCATATAATTTCAATGTGTCTGCTCGTAGGATGGAACGCATGTTAAAAATTAAAATTAAATTATAATAACTGTTTTTTGCTGATTAGTATCGTCATCATTCCGCCCAATTACGTATTTCCAAAACAGCATTGTAGAAGAGTGTATGATTCCTTTTCAAAACATAATATAATACTGGACTGTATTTGCTCTAAGTTTTGGGGAATTTTAACGCAACGTTTGTGAACCAAAAGTAAAAGACAAATATTATATTGTAAATATTTGTAAATCAATTTTATTTCAGCTCAAGAATTTTTACTCGTTCGAAGGTTGTTCAAAACAGAGGTAGAAACTTAGATGTGTTGTAGCAAGTAAAGTGAGTTAGACATCGGTTTTGTTATTCAGCATATCAGTAATTGGAAGATTAGAAACTCTTCATGTAGTCAGATGAAAGCTTTATTTTGTCGCAAGGACATACATAAAGTGTTTCGATCAAATCGAGAATACTTAAATATAAGAAACTTATTTCTTTTAGTTCTACAAATATTTCATTTTCAATTTCAAACAGTTGTAATTGAACACAGTTCAACACAAAGAATTTTAAAGTTGGATCTTAAAACGCATCTACATAAAATTCAAATTATACAAGCACTGCTACCTAGGCGGTATACCTTATTTGGGGCATCCTGCACAAAGAAATCCATTATTTTGGCATGACATTAAAGGCTTTATTTGTATGATTCGATTTAGGTCCAAAATTAAACCATTTTATACGATGTTTTAAGGCCTGTTGTTGCTCTAACGGAACATTGTACTTCTTCTATTGGCAAAAGCCGGACACTCTTGGGCGATTACTTACTTCAGACGGTCCAATAGTTGGCTGTACAGATCCGAACTAACAGGTTGGCTGCAGAAGAGCTACTCATAGCAGACGATTCATTGCCAATCCCACCAAATAAACAGAAATCCTTCCAGCCTATCAATTCTGACTTGACCGTCGTTTGCAACGGCTCATCGCGATTCCGTCATGGCCGTTTCCGCTTAGTTTTATCGTAACTGCCTCACCAGTTACCACTCCAAAGATGGGTCAATTTTTCTACGATTCAACAGCGATTCTCAGGCGGAAATTCCATAAGATTTCATATAATGAACTTCTTTTAGTGGTAAGCATTATTTAAGTGGACTCAAACGGTTTTCTGTGCAATGTTTAGCTCCCGGGTCATCAAAAAAGTTCTAACAGACGGTTGGATTTGACGATTTCCACTGTTCTATTGACATTTTCGACAATTCACCTTCGAAAGTGTGGTGCATCTTTGACATCAAAATAACAGCAGTGGAAATAACGAAACCAAAATTGCATATGATTGGCTGTAACAGTATCAGAATCACAAACTTCATTCAAATTTTCAGCCGCCTGGCTTGCCTTTTGCCTGGAAGAAAAACTATAAAATATGACGTATTTTCTCTTTGCTGGTGTCCACTTTTAACGCGTACTCAAACAATCCAGAGTCAAACAATCATAATACTCTTTCAAAAGTTTTTTTAAGTAATCTTATCTTTCTAACGCCATCTATCGTTATCCGATTTCGCATTACTAAAGCCATCTATAGGAAACATAATGTAGTTCTTCTTTTATTACAACTTAAATTTAATCTCTGCGATAACTTTCAAATATGAAAGGAGATTTGATACAATGAAATCGTTTTAAATGTAAACTTAAACTTTTTCTTTCTTTGATTTTTATTTCAACAATCAATAAATCCTTATACTCTCCTTCAACACAAAAGCTAAAACTTACAGAAATTTATGTTTTTTTATGTTTCCAATTCAATACATATCTGATTAACTTGTAAGCTGTATTCTTAGTTCCAGTTTAGAATATCGTTCTTTATGTTCTTATTTTAATAACATTTTAATTATAGAATAACATTTTATTAGGCTGATATCAAAACTCGCAACTAAAAAGCTGAAGCTGAAGTTTTAAGAATTGTAAAATGTAAACAAGAATTTCCAAAAGAAAAATTAACATAAATATCAGAATTCTCGGAAGGTCTGTTTAGCACCGACGGTTATCATTTCCTATAATGATAACAATAATGCATAAAAAAAAAAACCAAAATTCTAGAACAAAAACATACGACAGAGTTATAAATTTTATAACGAAAAGAGGAGTTGTCTGTCTGTTGTCTATGGAATGGAAACGGTGGGTGCATAAATGATCAAATTACCAAAAATTAACAATAAAAATCACAACTTTAAGATAAAGCAAATGAAATTTATGATCACCACCGAAAAGAAAAACAAACAAAAGATCGTCCGCCCGTCGCCGCCACCAGCAGGAAAAGTAAAATAAAAATTCAATTTTCCCGAAATCGAAAAAGGTGAGAAACAAAGAAATCTAAAGTTTGTTGGGCTTGTCTAATGAGTTACCACCACGACAGAGAGTTGTAACAACTCTGTTATCGCACAAAAGCTTACGCGGCTGCAGCGATAACAGGGAACTTGTTGTAAAAAGGTCATCGCTGTCTGTCCACGCTTCTCCTCTGGTGCCCGCTCGGTATGCGCATTCTTTAGTTATTCAAGCGTATACGCAATGCACACATACTCTTACGCCCCACAGTGGCACAAAATGTGATTGTGGATGAATCAATTTAGAGCCTACAATTGATAATAGATTTTAAAAGCTGTTTCGTTTATATGAAAGAAAATTACACAGTTTCCATTTCGAATTAGGGTAAAATTGCTTGTGAAAAATGAGAAAAATATATTTATTTTAGTTCGAAATCTGATAACTTCTTGCGTTGTGTCCGATACAAGTTAACCAAAATTACATTGCGATATGTCTGCTTAAAACCTATAAAAATTATCTGTACATATAAATGCATTTACAGTACATTTAAATAAAATATGAAACTAATAAAATTGATTGTGAAAAATGAATACTAGAAAATATATTTCTTTAGTTTGAAGTCTAATAACTTCTTGCGTTGGGCTCCATACAAGTCTATCAAGATTATATTTCGACACTTCTGCCTAAAATCTAAAAAAAATATCTACATATAAATGAATTTATGGTACAGTTGAATGAAACATCGCTAATATAGACTACTTACCATCCAGCTAAAAAATAAAAGGCCAGAAAGCACAATTTGAGTCCCAAAAATCACAGACTTAGTAACGATGGCCTTCTCTGGGAATTGTTCAAATCCAGGAGCGATACATACAAATGAATTTATGGTACAGCTGAATGAAACATCGCTGATATAGACTGCTTATCATTTAGCTAAAAAAAAGGTCAGAAAGCAAAATTCGCGTCCCAAAAATCACAGATTTAGTAACGATGGCCTTCTCTGGGAATTGTTCAAATCCAAGGGCGATTAAACAAACAATAATATTGATAATAATAATGAGTTCCTAAACCAGATCTGAACAAACGGAGGCTACACTGAAAAACTTCTGATTTCAGCGGTATTTTTACATATTGGTCATACATCAAGGTAAGATTATGCATTCTGTAAAAAGTATCGGGTGCTTTTTTGAATTGTCAAAATTGTTTTTGCCACTGAATTACCACAACAGTTCTCTTTACTGACGTAGAACTTGAGCACTATCTGACATTTAGTTTGTTTGCTCAATACTAAATTTTGTCCGTTTATCTAAAGTGTGTTTTGCGGTTTTTATAAAGCTAATACGAAAAAAATAATCTGAAATTTTGTATAACCAAATGGAATTCCAAGTGGCGAACAGCTGAAAATCTTATAGAAGGCTTAAGGTGAAATAACTTGATCAAAAACTCATGCATATGACCAGTAGAGTGCATATGTTGGAAGATTTGTTGAATTAAGTCGGTTATTGGCGCCTTCAACTAAAGTAAACATCGATAAAATGAAGCAACTGTGACTGAAAATTGTAATTTAAGTTTGCCAGCGATAGCCGCTAAAATTTCTGTACCTAAAATCATTTTGCACAATTGTTCCCTAAATAGCCGAATTGTTTTCAAAAACTCAGTCGTGTACAGATTGGACGCTTGGAAAGAGTCGATTCCGACTCGATATTCTGAAAACACATTATATCTAATGGTAAGACTCAGGTTTATGGGCATAAATTGTAAACAAGATTCGAAATGGTGTGGAAACCTAAAAAACTATGTCTGAATCGATAAAAAGTCGACAAAATTTTGACTGTTTTCTTTAATCATCGCAGTGTTGTGCACTCAGAGTTCTTAGCAGAAGGTCAGTTGCTAAATAAGTAATATCAAATGGATATTACGCGGCGTTTGGGAGACCAAATTCCAGATTTGTGGAAAGAAAACCTATGCGTTTTGCCTCACTATATCGCACCATCTCAGAAGGCAAACATTTTGCTCGAATTTTTAGCCGTAAACTCGAAAAACATCATCGAACAGTCCGGGTATTCATCTGATATGACTGGCTTAATTTTTTATACTTGTAAACCTGAAATCACCGTTTCGAGGTACCAGTTTTCGAGAGAATTCGAGGCGTTTGAAAAATATTTTTAATGATTGGATTATTCTTTGGCTTCCCTTCAGTTCACATGTTGATTTTTGTTTCATACGCTAAAAAAACTCGTACCGAATTTGTGTTGAAAACGTACTCCAAATAAGTAAACCAAGTTTATTCAATACTGCTATTCAATTTTACAAGAAAAGAGCAATTGAAATTTAAATTAACTAAATTTTACTTGATTTAAGTAGGCGTGGAAATAGTAAATAGTTTATAATAATAACAATTTTCTTATCTATTTTTAAGTAAACAGGTATTTGGCGCCATAGGGTAGTTAATTTTACTTAATTTATGTTTGTTTTGACCTAAAATTAGTTCATTTTTTTGTGTAATTTTAATTGACTGACTTGTTGGCCGGTTTGCATTTCGCATTCGTAGGTTCACATCCCATCTAAAAGTTATTAAGCTCTGCATTAAGGTGGTATCGGAATTATAACGATGCCAGTATACCAATAAAGATCTCTTTGGTATTGAGTATTTCCAGAAAATTCGTGTTATTTGTAAAGAATCTTGCGTAGGCCCTTGTCACGGATAAATTGGTGACCAATATCGAATAACCGGACTCATATCCCATCATCAGTTATTATGCCCTCCATTAAGGTGGGTGGCATCGGGATTATAGCGATCCAGTGTGCTTCCAGAAAATTTGTGTATTTTTGAATGAGCCTTACGGAGACACGCGTCACTAATAAATTAGTGACCAATATCGAATGAGCGGACTCATATTCATCCCATCATTACTTACTAAGCTCTCCATTAAGGTGGTATCAGAATTATAGCGATCCAGCATGTCAATAAAGACATCTTTGCTATTGTGTGCTTCCGGAAAATTCATGCTTTTTGTAATAAATCTTGAGGAGACGTGAACCACGAATAAATTAGCCACCAAAATCGAATAAGCGGACTCATCGGACACGTTAAGATCGTGTGCTATTGTTCAGTAGCTGCTGAATCGCAACCAAACCCACTTATTTCTGAAACGGATTGGGACTGGTGGTGAAAAGTGAGTCACTTGCGACAACGTCAAGTGAAAGCGATCGCGGAGAGACGGCGCACACGGTAGCCATGATAGGATTGTTGTCAGTAGCTGGAATGTCAGGTTTCAAACACAATTCCCTTCTTTTTTGATTTTATCTTCACTCAAACGTATCTATGAGCGTCCAGAAGGAGGCAAATCTACGACGATTACTCGAACCTCCTTGAAAGCCATCGCTATTATGCATTATGGTTTTGGTAGTGCTAAATCACCTTTAAGCCTTCAGGTTTTGACAACACAAAATTGTAGACAAATGCGCAATATTATCATAATTTGACGTAGTCAACTTTTATAAACACACTGGTTGGCAGATTCCGCTCAAACTTGGTACTATAATTAAGGATAGCTGCGCTAATCTAGAGAACATAAAATTTATACTTTCCACTGCCATTGGCATGGACAATTTAAATTGACAATTCTTGGCAAAATTTAATTCGGTCTAAATCAATCCATGAAATAGTCATTCGTTAAAGTGATAAAAACCGCACAGAAAAACATTTTATGGTGTTTTTCTTTTTGAAAAAGATTAAAAACTTATTTTATGTATTATTGATTTCTAGCACTTTACAAAGTGCCAATTTCAATTATCATCAGCTTTCAACCTCCAAAATTTTTTTTTAAATAAGTTCAACACACAATTCTAAAATAACTGCAAGTGAATTCAGGAAACGAAAACGGCTGCTCGCAACGCCATTTTGCCTTCTACTTTCACATAAAATAAGAATTATAAAATTTGATCGGTTTAATTTATTCAACAACACTCTGTCTTAGCTCCACTGTGCACCCTATCTATCTTTTTAATATCATAATAAATTAATGCAAATGTCTTTGTATTACGCTGTGTGTGCGCATGATCACCACTGAGATTAGAAAGAGTCAAACCAGATAAACACCTTCTTTCCACATCGTCGAAATCTGTGTCGGTAAATGTCCAAAAGGTAGGATTGCATTGTTGGCCCAATGTCTGCATCTAATTAACTGCAAATACTCATTACGCCGCCGAGTATTGGTGGTCAACATGGGGATTGGGAGCAAAATCAAGCTGTTTTATTGGGGGACCCTAATCTCTCCGCTGCAATGGCCACCGGTTTGAGAAAGAAAACAACATTCATAGATTAGCTATTAGAAGAGTTGTATTCATTCAATCGTCTGTTCGTCATAACTAGCATGGCCAGAGAGAGACCCATAATCCTCATATACTCTGTCTCTTTGGCGGTTACGTCTGAAAATGCGTTAAGGTCTTAACTTGTTGTAAGTGGGTTTTTACAACACTTTGATATGGGGTCAACTAGCCACTCAGATGCCGCATTTGTTGTAGAATATATTATATATAGTTATCCAGTTTTTTTTTTTTTTTGTCGATTTTTGTTTAAACTAACAATGTTTCATGGCTTTAGCTGATAGATTGATTGGTCATTTTAGATGATTGTCATAGATAGTGAAGTTTTTTAAGTCGATGAAATCATTAAACAACATTTTGTAAGTGTGAGAAAGTTTAAAAACAGAATTCGAATTTCCGGCGATGTAGAATTTATTGCAAAATTTATTCAAAACACAAATTACAAGAAGTAATTTATAACAATTTAAGGATTCTAGAATAGACTGATATAACTTGAAGTGGAGAGGCAAGAACTGTTTATATAAAAGGAAGAAACGGCTACAATCTCCAAAAGATAATTTGTATATACAAAGTACAGGTACAAGAGCAAGAAATACACTATTTTTCCGATAGAGGGCTTTGGTAATCTGTATCTTGCTTGTATAAGTGCGGTCAGATTACGTTAGATGGCCTTAGAAAGATAAGATTTCATACTCAAACAACTTCTTAGACGCTTTTGTGATTGCTTGAGTTATTTTTCTTTCTGCGCACGTCAAAAATGACTGCCAGTAAAGACAAAGACTACACCACACTCTACAGTTCTTCTTCGATAATGGCGGAAAAGCTAAACTGGCAGCAAAATGTGTGAACAGTGTGTGTGGTCCTCATACTGTGGCAGCCAATTATGCGTTTGTATCATCCAATTGTCCTGGTAATTTTGATGCATCACGCTTTGGAAGGCTAATTGTCGAAAATCAATAATAGAATAATGGAGATGAAATTTAGTCCGACCATCAT
>JAHXMU010000127.1:903515-914003 GCA_019455685.1 Philornis downsi
AATAATGGAGATGAAATTTAGTCCGACCATCATGTAAGCACTATTTTCATCGCCCAGGAGGAGGAGGAGCAGAAAACACCGTTTTGAAATCATTTGAATAATGCTGGCTACCAAAAGAAGCTCGGTGTATGGCTGGCACACAAGTTAATGGAAAAAAACTTCATGGTCCGATTTTCTATCGCGAATCGCAACCAAACCCACTAATTTCTGAAGCGAATGGTGGCCAGTGGTGAAAAATGAGTCACTTGCGACAAAGTCAAGCGAAAACGATTGCGGAGAGACGGCGCACACGGTAGCCATGACACGATTGACGGTCAGGAAAACATTGGTGTGTGTTTAATGGAATTCCTAGATGGTCCAAGTTAACTTGGCCATCACGGGGAGTGCTGGAAATCGCGTTGTAATATGCCTAGTGTGATAAGCACATCGTGGGTAAGGCCTTCACGGCGAGACTCACATTAAACCCCCCGTGGACTCTCTGTATCGTATCGCCTGAAGAATGCAATAGTTCAGACCGGAGATAATGACTCGCTAGAAGCGCTGGAAACTTGGAATTTCCAAATTTCCTTCTGCGAATCACAGCAAAATGCGTTAATTTCTGAAACGGATGATGACTGGTGATGAAAAGTGGCTCACTTACGACAGTGTCAAGCAAAAACGGTGGCTAAATCAGGATTGTCGGACAGGAAGGCTTTGCTGTGTTTTTTTTGGGATTAGTAGAAAATCGTCTATTATGAGCTGCTCGCCTTAAGAATAATCTTACTTCGGGTTTGTACTCTTAACGGCCTGAAGGAAGGAATCTCCCAGAAGCGCCCAATTTTAACCAAGAGGAGACAACGCCAAGCCACACACTTTGGTAGTGACTCGTCAGAAGCTCTGATAGCTTGGTTGGCAGGTTTCTTCTGCATCTTCTGCATATATCGATAGCTATTCACCGGAAGTTTTGGTAGCTTGGTTGGGAGATTTTTGTGCAACCATCTTACAGTCCAGACCACGCATCAAGTGACTACCTCCTGCTCCAGGCTGTGGTAAATAATTTTGCTGGTTGCAACAGAAGCATATAAAATTCGTCCCAAAATTTTTTTTTAACAATAGGAACGGGGGTTACTACGAGAGAGGCATAAGGGAATTACCACCAAAATGGCAAAGAGTTATCGAACAAAACGGTGCATATTTGAGCTAAATCGGATCGTCGCAACTATACTAAACAAAGCCTATAATGTCAAGTAAAAATAATGGATTTGTTTGTACTACACTTTATAGTTAAGCTTAAATTTTCACTTGTTTTTATATAACGTTTATAAGGTCTATAACATTTCAGTAATTTTTTTGCAATATTCTTATGATAACGATTACTTTATCGTAATTTAGGGTTGCGTTACTTTTAGCGTTTATTTTTACACCCTCATATCTGATTGGTTTAACAAAAAGTAGCTCCTGAATCAGTTTTCAACTAACTGCCTTCTTTCAAAGACCTAAAACTCTCAGAGCCCTCTACAAAAATCTACGCAGCGGACTAAAAACTGTTTGTGAATATTTCAAGTTAAATGTATAACAATATTCCTTTGACATTTTTACCTGCCTCCCACGTGCATGTTTTCTTCTTCTTAATGCCATTTATTTAAAGATATCCTTGAAAGTAATCAGTGTGTTATTTTAATATAAATTCGCTCCATTCCTTTTTGTACCATTAGGGTTGTTTACGTAAACATTCTTCGGAAAGGTCAGTGCGTAAAAATCTACATCTCTCTAGTCTGGATATCAAATTTACCTCAAACGTAACTAAATTAAATTGAAAATTCAATTTACAAAAAAAAAAAAAAAAAAAAAAAAAAAAAAAAAAAACAAAATATTTCAACTTGAGATGTGCTATAATAAAGGGGGTGTTTAGTGTTCGCTTGCAACAAGCGGTTGGATGAGAGCATCAAAACAGCAACAGCAATAAATGTTGGACGCATAAACATAACCCATCTGAAAGCCGGGGGTAGTTAGCTTAGAAAATTTTCAAAAATTATTCAACTGCTTGCACAAAATCGAATGAAACCAAAATAACTCAAAGGTAAAGCCATGAAGAGAAAACACAAATTTTAAATAAAACGATAAATAACGAAGAAAAAAGTGGCAGGACCTTTTTGAAAATACCACTAAACAGAACGTAGAGCACGTGTTTCCAAAAGCAGAGGGTACGATTTGGTCGGTTAAGCATTAGAAGTGGTGACTTTTAAAAGTACAAATTTAAACTACTTTATTGTTCGAAGCCAAAAACGTGACGTGAATCCATAAAATTCAAAAAACAAAATTAAATTGTAAGGTACGAGGGCGGTTCCACAACGAAAAGGGCGTTTAAAAAATTTTTTTGTTTGGTGAAAAGTAGCAACCTTATAAAACATATGTTTTAAATTTCAAGGCGCCACGTTGTTTAGTATTTTTTTGAGCCATCAAAAGTAAAGGATCTCATTGAATTTGTAAATTTTGGAAAAATTGGTCACCGTTATGTAATTGAATATTTCCATTTAAAAGGTCTCAGTCCAACCAATATTAAAGCCGAACTAGATTCTACTTTGGAGGAGTCTGCTACTTCTTTTATGACTGTAAAATACTGGGTAGCAGAGTTTAAACGAGACCGTACGAGCTGCCTAGACGAATCCCGTAGTGGTGGTAATGGTCTACAAAATGGTATTTTATGATCGTCGGATGAAGCTCACGCAAGCTGAAACAACAGGCGTTTCAAAAAGTGCTATACATTGTACCTATATATAGACCGAAATTTGAAGATGACAAAGGAGTGCGAAATATGGGTGCCGCGCTTGCTTTTAATAGAGCAAAAACAACGGCGTAGAGATTTTTCAATAGAGTGTTTGCCGATGTTTCACCGCAATAAAGCGGAATTTTCACGTCGATTTATAACCATGGATGAGACATGGATCCATCACTTCACATCTGAGACAAAGGAACAGTCAAAAGAGTGGAATGGAATGGGAAGAATCGTGTCCAAGGATGGTGAATATGGTTCCATCTGCAGGCAAGGTTATGGCAAGGTCTGTTTTTTGGGATGTGCTCGGGATTATTTTTATTGATTAGCTTCAGAAATGAAAAACCAACAATGACGAATATTAGGCTAATTTATTGCACCGTTTAGGCGATGAAATTATGGAAAAAGGCCGCATTTGGCGAAAAAGAAAGTGTCGTTTTTCAAGACAATGCTCCAGTTCACACGTCCGCTATTGTGACGGCCAAAATTATTGAAATAAAGTTCGAATTGCTTCATCATGCACCTTTTATACGCCAGATTTAGCTAACTCGGATTAGTTTCTATTTTCAAACTTGAAAAAAAAATGGCTCGATGGTAAAAGATTTGCCAACAATGAAGAGGTGGAGTCTGCGGTTAGTGGCTATTTTGAGGACAGTTCTTGACTATAAACGGTGTATAGAAACTATTGAATATCGCTGGAGAAAGTGTATCGAGCTAAAAGGAGAAGAGATTATGAAGAAAAATGAAAAATGTTTTCCCAACTTGTTTGTGTCTTCTTTTTTGGCTCGCCTAGATTTGGGACCGCCCTTGTATAGTAAAAAGAAATCCCCTGTTTTTCCAATAGATGTCTTTAGTATTCTGTATCTCGCATTGTATGAGCGCGTTTGAGTTACGCTAGATGACGTTTGAAAAATAATATTTCGAATTCGAAATACTATTCAGACAAGTTTGTGGTTGCTTGAGTCAGCATTGTTTGAGCGCGCGTCGAAGATGGACACTGGTAAACAGAAAATGCACCACATTTTACAGTTTTTCTTCGGTAAAAGTGAAACCGCAAGCCGAAAATATGAATACTATTTATTGTCCTAATACTGTAATAGGCAGTTGTGCGCAGTTTTGCTTTCGTCGATTCAATTCCGGTGATTTTGATGCCAAAAATGCACCGCGCTATGTAAAATTGATCACCGGAGTTGTCGATAGAACAATAGGAATCGTTGAGTTTTATTATCATGTAAGCAAGCAATGTTATGATTGTCCAGGAGCTGAAAATTGTACAGAAAACCAGCCAACCAACCAAATAAAATCAGTACGGTGTATGAAACAAAATAAAATCTCATGGACCGAACTTCTATTGGCGAATCGCTGCTCAATCGCAACAAAAAATCGAGCCATTTCTGAAGCGGATGGTGACTGGTGATGAAAAATAGCTCACTTACGACAACGCCACTCGAAAACGGTTGTGATCGAAACACGACGAGCCGGCGCAAATGGTGGCGAACACAGGATTGATGGACAGGAAGAATTTGTTGCTGTTTTTTTTTAATGGAATTGGCAAGGAACCATCTACTATGATCTACTCCCCTATGGCCGAGATAATAATTCGAACATGTAAACCATGCCAACAATTGAACCATCTAGAGGAAGGAATCGCCCAAAAGCGGCCAGTTTTAGTCAATAGAAAGGCTTTGTTCCATCAGGACAAAGCCAGATCACACACTTTGGTAATGGCTCGCCCGAAGCTCTGGTGGCTTGGTTAAGAGAATTTTTCAGCATCCACTTTATAGTCCGGACCTGGCACCAAGTGATTTTCACCTATTCCTGTCTATGACGAATGATTTTGCTGGCGAAAAATGTGCTTCAAGAGAGGCTAGTGAAAATCGGCTGTCCTTGGGTTTCGCCTATCAGGACGATGGTTTCTAAGACAGAAGCATATTGGAATTACCTTTAAAATGTAAGCAGGTTGTCAGATAAAATGGTGCATATTTGCACTAAATAAAACCATTCTAACTATGCTACATAAAGCCTTCAATATCATACGAAAGTTATAAATTACAATATCATTCAAAAATATAGATTAAACCTTATAATACTTTATAACAAAAAATTATTAACAAAAAATGGATATACACTTATATTTTTCTACACGATTGATACGCATAATAACTTACATAACATTTGATTCCCTCACTTTCCATTGCCCTCTCTCACTAACTGTCTGGTTGATCTCCTCTAATATCCTTTATATTGATGACAAGAACATCGATTTGTTGATACATTTACACATTTTCGTGTCAATTAACATTTAACACTTTCAATGGATGCACTTTTTGAAAACACACACACACACAAACACATACTCATACCTAGGCACGCATGCACTCGAATACGTTGGAATACGTAAACGCATCTAAGGACAACTCAAACAAATCACATACAAATACACTGAAAAGTGACAGGGTAAACATTAATGCATGTAAATATTTACTTTAAATTAGAGTTAAGTATTACACTGCCTCATTGGAGAGGATACGTGTACTTTGCCTGTACTGTTTATGCACCTGTAACGTAGCATTCATCCTGACTGCTACTAATACATACGCACCATGTCATGCACTCGTAAATTAAGCTCTTGGTTGTTGGCTAAATTAAACACTTTGTGATGTGTCACATGTGTGTGTGCATGTGTGTGTGTGTGAGTTGACTGCTCAGTAAAAGGTAATTCATACATTTTCATTTGTTGCACTCCCCCACTTTGGAGTTTGAGTTTGGGGGTGTACGTACGTCTGTCTGTTTGCTTGCTTACCTTTTAAATGAACAAAAGGCTGACATGTTCTATAGAAAAGATTTCTAAAGAAAATCTGCAAACATATGAAATAAAAGGAATCTGGAAGCCATTTAAGCCAATTTGTTGGAGAAACGGAGAAAAGTTTGTCATATAAATGAATGAGCATTTAATCAATTTGTTTGCTTGGAATGGTAAAATGCAAATGAGAACTGAGTAGGATCCTTTAAGTAAATGAATTTTAATAAAATGAAATGTGTAGGAAATTTTCAAATTGTAAGACAGTAGTGTTTATAAGAGGAGGAATGGGGGTCTGGACACTAGAAGAACAAATATTGCCAGCAAACAGATAATTGAATGGGCTTAACAAGCGATTTAATGAGTATGATCGACCTCTCTCGACGAAGCAAAATACAAAAGCACTAATTCTACCTGCCGAGATATATAGTGCAGATCGGATAGATCACTTTTAAGAGCTTTCCGCTTTTTATATTCCGAAAAATATATCATTATCGCTACCTGACGGTATCGGCATCGTACGAATATGAACTGAGTGAGCTGCATAGCGTAATCAACGTGATCAAGCGTATCAAAACACAGCGATTGCGTTAAATGGCCCATTGTATGCGAGCGGAAAACTCATGGCTCATGGTATGCGCAAAAAAACTCCTTTGGAAGGGCCAGGCTTATGAAATGCTGTCAAAATTTGGTGTGACGGATGGGAATAGGAGCGCCGAAAACCAAAGCGTTTGGAATTCTTTTCTATTCTATTCTGGTGAACAGAAGCGTTCGAATATACCGGGTTATCTATTTTTAGTTTCAAAAGTAAAGTTAAATAAAACACACATAAAGCTATGACTTCGATGAAACTTTTATTTCACTTTAATGCTTGGACCTTCCCTTATGTGCGAAATACTCGCACAATATCATTTAAATAACCGCCTCTGGATTGGTTGCATCAGTGAATTCTTTTGAAATAGTTCCGACCACTTTTTCGCCCGTCTTGGGCGGTATCTCGGTGATAACTTGATGAATGTTGGCTTTCAAATGCTCCGGCGTTTGGGAATTATCCGCGTCTTTGACATAAATCGCATGATCTTGGAGGCTAATTGACGTCACCAAAACGTGAAAAACTAGCAAACTTTCAATAAATAACCCTTCAGAAGACAGTGATTTAACAGCTGATAACCTAGCCAGACTGGCGGTTCTATGATTTGCTCCTCAAACTGACCCATAAATCTCCTCGAGACGGCACTGAAAACATTCGGTTTGGTATTAACTAATGTAAACAATGGAAAATTTATAAACGACAAATTTTATATGCAGCCTAATATCCAGATATGGATTAATAATATTCAAATTATTTAAAGGAAATTTGCCTTCAATCTAATTGAATTAAAGAGGATATTATTCCCGCCAACTGTCGTCAAAGACTTTATGGCCATCATTGATCTAGAATGTCCAAAATCTTTACAAAGATTATTCCTTCAATCCAATTGTCAGAAAATCTCGTCAAGTGTACGAACTTACAATAAGACATTTTACATCTGATAATTGCAACAATAGCTGACTGGTAGGGCCATTTTTGACAAAACTTCGAGGACTTTTTTGTACACCCTATATCATAAATGTGTGACCGACTGTGGCGCGATGGTTAGTACACCACACGACAGATTCAACCCCGCATACAGCCACCTATCATTGGGAATCGTCGTTAAACTGTAGATCCCGTTGAGTGACTCTAAAAATAGAATGCGTGTAAGATGTGAGCAGAAAGATGTAAATCGGAACAAGAACTACAAATATCAACAACTACTTACTAGATCTAAATATATGAGTGATTAAATGCATGCAATTCACTCCAAGGCAAAAAAAAAAGAGTTCTTTCTGGCAAAGCTGACGCAGTCGTGGTAATTTTAGTTAATTATTAAACAAGTGATTGGGCTCAAAGTTGGCCACGTACCACTATGTAGAGCGACCTATTGCGCCATGGATAATGTATTATTTCAGTGCAAGACAAGAGGGTGAAAAGGTTATATTATCATGCGTATTAAGATATATCGACGTACCTGGTTTTTCCAATGAAAATCAAGAATTAGGATCAAGATGATCAAGATATAATCAATAATTAGAATAATGTTTTTAAAAAATGTATGAATCAGCATGGTTCTTCCTGTATACTCTTAGATCAATTTGCACCGTGCAGAGATTTTAATTAAAGAAGAGACCTAATCAAATTTTGAAAAATTTTATATTTTCGGGAGATGGGACTTTGTCTTTGTTTGGACAAGTTCTTTCACACCGCACAAATTTCATTTCTTCTGATACCTGCAGTCCATTAAGCCTGTGGAAGATGTATCAACTTATCGTCCCATAAGTTACGGCGTCAACACAATTTTTGTTATATAAAGTAAAATACACTTTCACTGCTCCTTTTAAAACTGAACTGTTTCAGGAACTTTGAACTTCATACCCGTATTTCCCCCTCAAAACACCTTATTAAAGTGTTCCACATGATATCCTTTCTATTTCCTTATTAATTTACTACCACATTAAACAGAAGTTGGGACACCGTCGAAACCTCATTAAAATGTCATCCTTTCTCGTGCCCGTCTTCCAAAAAAAAAAAAAAGGAATGCAAATCCACATTTTTAGCGATAAGAAAAGTTTCCTCATTTCAACCTGAAAATGTGCAGAGCTCTCTTCCCTCCTCCACCACAAGGGTTAGAATAGTAAAAACTCATTGTTAACCGAATAAAAGACAAATCAAAACAAACCTTTTACGACCAAAAATGTGACAGAAAGTGAAATGAAATTGTTGAAAAAATTGGTCAACAAAAAGAAAAACATCCAGGAAGAGACGAAATGAAATGTTATTAACGCATTGAAGCGTAAAAAAGGGATAATAATGAACGGAAATATAAATACCAAAACAAGCAAATACGCACACCGACACAAACAGACAGACGGGCAGGCAAACAATAAAATTGTACACAACCAATACGACGTAAAATATCCCCATAAAATTTCGTGTGCCAAAGGATAAATATGTGTGGGGTATCAGGATACATTCTCAGTAGCATTAAACATATGACAGTAAAGGATGTTCTGATTCTCTGTTGCCAATGCTAGGCCTTAGCAACAACCCCTGAATTATTTTTGGCATATTTGCTTTTTCTTTCTTTTATTTTCGATAAAACCTACAAATATTTATACACTTTTAATAATATTTTCACATTTTTCATACAAAACAATTTTTCAACATGACTGCATTAATCCGAAACACGCGTGACTGTGCGCGGGAGGGATCACATGAAGCTGAGTATCTCGTTTTCATTTCAAGTATTTCAAGCACTTCAAGGAGTCTCATTCGTGATGGCTGAAATTCTTAAAAAAAAAAATGATTGCTTCAATTTCTTGGTGGCGAAAGGAGGGGTACCTTTGCTGAAATATTATTCGTTTGTCTCCACTTGGCGACACAAACACGTTCAAGTAGTTAATTGAGACATTAAATAAAAATAATTGAACGGCATTAAGCTTTAAGTTGATTTCTTTTTTCTTTTTTCAAAATTTATCGGAACACAAATCTTAGTAATATTATTTATGTTTAAATTTGTTATGGTGTAGTGGAGACTCATTAAAATTCGCTAGAAAAAGATAAAAGATATCGTCTTATTTACATTTGCTTTGATAGAAAATGGATTTAGACATAACTGCATTATTAGAAGAGCAAAAGTATTGCATATCTACCAGCTGCTTTAGTTGCCACAAATGTGGTATAGTTTAAGGGCTTTCAGGATGGCATTACTATCACAATACGAGAGTTTTTGGTATAGATTGTATATAATGGATTAGTCAAAAACTATAATATTGCCATGAGAATTATCCTATTTCAAAACTAGGCTTTTTTCGTTACTTTCAAAAAAGCTAATAAAATGAAACACAGGTTGCAGTTATGCACATGTGGCGATAATAACGTATTGCATACGAGTAGAAATCATCAAAATGAGATGCTGGACGGTTGCTAATGACTTCATAGGTGCAGCCAACATACTCCAAGAATATAAACATGCAAAAATTAGTAGTCATTTACGGAATTATGGAACAAAATCAACACAAGAAGTATAAGCGGAATATATTCCTGAAATTGGACATGCCCGCATCGTTTAAGTTAAAAACTTATCATATTTAATTTGATATTATTAGGAATATTAATAAATAAATTCCAATAGGAGTTAATTGGAAATAAAATTATATTTTATATCAGCGTGTTTTATCTACTATTTTGACAGCAATACATATATGATCTATACGTTTAACTAGAACTTTAAATCTGCGATTTTATAGGATTTATGATTAGCACTTTCATCTTCCACAGCATTTATTTGTTTTCTATTTTCATTGGCATCTATTTTGTAAACCTTTAAGATCAAAATCTAGAATATTTTTCAATAAAAAAACGTAAAAGAACCTTACATTTTTGAAGACACAGGCATGGATTCTGCTAAAATGTAAATGACAATTTTGAATGACATCCCAATCCTACAACTGGTAGTTTTTTTCTCACATCATAAACATTTCCTTCCAAGGGAATCTAAAAAAAGCTTCATAATTCCTACAGCAGCCAACTGAAACTACCTCCAAAACGTCATTTTATATCCCTTAAAAAGGGAAGATAATGACAGCTAAGAATATATAAATAAAGGACAGGAATATTCTACAAAGGAAAACACCCCGTATAGTTTTACAGAAAACATCCAATTCTAACATGGAAATGCTAAAATGTAAAGAACAATTTTGAAAGACACCCTAATCTTACAACTGGCTGTTTTTTTTTTTTTTGCCACATCATAAACATTTCTTTCCAAGGGAATCTAAAGATAATTCGTACAGCAACTAACTGAAACTAACTTCAAAATATCATTTTGTATTCCTTAAAAAGGGAAGAAAATGA
>JAHXMU010000127.1:914013-1023120 GCA_019455685.1 Philornis downsi
TAACTTCAAAATATCATTTTGTATTCCTTAAAAAGGGAAGAAAATGAAAACTAAAAATTTGAATTAGAGAACTGGAATATTCTACGAAAAAAAAAACCCACCATATAATTTTACCGAAGACATCCAATTCCAACATGGAATATTTGTCAATAAAAGAGTGAGAAGGAACATAAATTTTTCAGGATTCAGGCATGGATTCTTCTAAAATGTAAAGAATAATTTTGAAGGACACCCTATTCCTACAACTGGCTGTTTTTTTTTTTTTGCCACATCATAAACATTTCCTTCCAATGGAATCTAAAGATAATTCGTACAGCAACTAACTGAAACTACCTTCAAAATATCATTTTGTTTCCCTTAAAAAGAGAAGGAAATGACTGGTAAGAATCAGAAATAGAGGACTGGAATATTCTACAAACAACAACCTCCACATCAACTAACTGAAACTAACTTCAAAATGTCATTTTGTATACTTTAGAAAGGGAAGAAAATGACAGCTAAGAATTAAAAGTAGAGGGCTGAAATATTCTATAAAAAAAAAAAATCCATATAATTTTACTGAAGACGCCCCACAACAATGATCGATGATTGGATGTGACTGACCGATGGTTATCGTTCGAATGATCCCAAGTTCAATTCCACATACAGCCATCTACCTATATCATTACATGAGCAGCGGTCAGGACGATGTATCTGACGAACACTTCGAGTAATCAACAAGTCTTGCAGAATCAGAATCCTCAAATTCTGACGTTTGGGATTGTCATTAAACTGAGTCCACTGAATGTGAGAAGTTCTCCCATATGTAAATCTAGATAGCGTCTTTTAAACTTATTTCATTCAATACTGTATTTTAAATAGCAAATTTCATTATTTCATTTCGAAATGGTGAGAATCCGTAGCTTCGGGATTTTATCGTACAGGGTTGTCCATTTAGTGGTTTCAAAACCGCCGGTCTGGCAGGGCTGTCAGCTGTGAAGTCCCTGTCATCTGAAGTGCTATTTATTTTGTGAAAGTTTTGCCATTTACGAATATGGATCGTTTAACAACCGAAGAACGCGTAAAAATAGTTAAAACTTACTATAAAAGTGGTGATTCAAACGTGACCACTTTTCGTGCATTACACGCCGATTATGGAATTGGCAAGATTATAAAGCAATTTGAAGATATTGAAAGCGTTACAGATGTGGTCAATCCTGTGCGTTATCGCAATGTACGCACTGTCGAAAATATCCCATAATCCAATATGCTTCTTCAGCGAAGAAACTCATTTCCCACTCGGTGGTTACGTCAACAAGCAAAATTGTCGAAGAACCCAGACGAGATTGTGGAAAAGCCACTGTATTCAGGAAAAGTGACTGTTCGTTGAGCATTATGGTCTGGAGGCGTCATTGGACCGTATTTATTCAAAAATGATGCTGGAGGAACCGTTACCGTCAATTTAGGGCGCTATGGCCGTATGATAACCGACTTTTATTGGCTTGCAATTAAAGATTATGAACTGGACTATATACGGTTTCAACAAGACGTGCGTGGCGCGATGGTTAGTACAGGCTATTACTGTTCGCATGATTACGGGTTCTATGTCGCACACAGTTACTCGTCACTATCTAGAGGGCGGTCATTCCGATGTGCCTGATGAACGCTTTGAGTAATTCAGAAATCGAAAAGTCTGACAAATACTTCTCAAACTGTGACATTCGGAGTAGTCATAAAACTGTAGGTAAAACTGTGAGTGAGTTTCAAAATATTATGCGTATAACTTCAATGAGTGTGAGAAGTTCTCCCATATCTCATTGAGAGGATGCAAAAGAATTTGATTGATGACTGAGAATAAAGGACAAAAACAACTGAAATTACAAAACTACGATACGCATTTCTCTACAGCATAGGCGCAGAATTGGAAGGGACTTTCAAAATTTGTAGCATTATGGTTTGTAGAACGGAGGCAAAACTCATTTTCTGATGTGCTACAAGAGCCAGATGAAATGTTTCAAAAATCTATATATTATTTTTGAATCTATCAACGGTGTGGCGATAAAGTTGCAGCATCTTGCTTAAACAGTTGTAGTCGTATTAAATGTGAAATTTAGTAAGAATATTTTCTAAGCAGCGGTCATCTCGCAAACTAGACAATCACTTCGAGTGGACGACAAGTCTTGCAAAAGTTGCTAACATTTGTTTCTTTGGGCACAAAAATGTTTGAAAGAAGTGATTCGCATCACATTATCTTTGCTCTTTTATAGACATTAGATGCATTGCCGAAATTATCGCTTCTGTTAGTAAAAGTGTTGCAGATAAACCGACTTTTTTGGCTTGCAATTGAAGATTATGAGCTGGACGATATGTGGTTTTAACAAGACGGTGTCACGATCGACACAATGCGACCAATTTTGGCTTTATTGCATGAGAAGTTTCCAGGAAGCGTAGTTTCACGCTTTGGCGACATTAATTCGCCACCAAGGCCCTGCGATTTGATGCTGTTAGACTTTTTTTCAGGGCTACTTCAAAGTGCGTGTTTACGCGGATAATGCTCTGACATTGCAGCATTTTAAAACCAACATTCGTCAAGTTATCGCCGAGATACCGCCTAAAATGTGCAAAAAACTGGTTGAAAACTACCTCAAAAGAATCCACTGCTGCAATCAATCCAGAAATTGTCACTTAAATTGCATTGTACGAGTATTTCGTACATAATGACAAAGTCCAAGCATCATAATGAAATAAAAGCTGCATCGAAATCATAGCTTTGTGAGTGTTTTATTTAACTTTACTTTCAAAGCGAAAAATTAATATCATGGTATTAAATATAATCACCCTAAAGTCTTGGAAGAGAAAGATGCATTCATCCTCAGTAAACGAAAGTAACTCCTTGAACTGCATAGCAAAACCTTCATTTAAATCCTTGATTGAAACAGATGAGACGATTTTATAGGGTGCCCCAACAGGAACGCAAGATTTAAACTTGGCGCCATTCGAAGTGTCATTGTTTGACATTTAAACAATTGTTATTGTTTGCTAGTAGAAGGTACGAAGTTAGTAAAAATGGAGCGCTACATGAACGAACAACACATTCTCATTGTGAAATTGTTTTACCAAAATGGTGAAAGTTTTGCGGCTACAGTTCGCAAATTGCGATCAATTTGGGGTCACAATAACGCTCCAAAAGAGTCAACTGTAAAGAGAATAATGGATAAATTTGCCAAAACTGGGTCTGTTAGTGATGTAAAGACAACAACGCGCCTTCGACCAGGTCGATCGCCGAAAATGTCGTAGCTGTACGTAATGATGTCGCTCGAACTCCATCCACCTCAATTCGACCGCGAGCTCAGCAAATTGCTGTCTCCAAATCCACTATGCAGCGAAGTTTGACGAAAGATTTGCATCTTCATGCATACAAAGTTCAATTGGCTCAGGAACTGAAGCCAGGTGACCATGGACAGCGAAGGGAGTTCGTTAATTGGGTATTGGAGAGACAACATGAAAATGCTGATTTTGCCAATAAAATCATCTTCAGTGAGGAGGCCCATTTTTATCTTGATGGCTTCGTTAATAGGCAGAATTGTCACATTTGGGGTGTGGAAAATCCTCGAGTGATTCACGGGAAGCAAATGCATCCTCAACGTGTCACTGTGTGGTGTGGATTTTGGGCTGGAGGAATCATTGGACCTTTTTTTATGAAAATGAGGCATGTCAAGCGCAAACGGTCAATGGTGTTCGGTATCCTGAAATGATAACCAGTTTTTTCGTGCCTAGAATTGAAGAAATGAATGTGGAGGGCAGGTGGTTTCAACAAGACGGCGCCACATGTCATGCAGCCAGAGAAACAATTGAATTGCTGCATCAGTCATTTAAATCTTGCGTTCTCTTTGGGACACCCTTTATATTTCATTTAATTAAAACGTATTTAAATGTAGACTCGCTAAAGTAGCGAATGCCAATATCTGTGAAATAATAATTAACAGAAATACAACTACTTAATTGACCATCAGCAGGTATCGGGGTATTTCTTTTAGTACTTACTCATATAACGTACGAGTATGTGATTATAATTCTCTCATCGAAAACTTACCTAGAAAGAGAAAAAAAGAAACGAAATCACTAATTAGTAAGTTATATATCATAAAAATTTCAACAACTACCAAGATCAAACAATTAAAAGGATTTTTCAATCATGTTCCCTTGAATGCCTTAATCGTAAGATGATTTATACTCGTATATGAAACATGCGGCAGAAAGAAATCTGTTGAGATTTCTTGGAAAAGCACTGCTTACAACAATGAAAATCAATTTTCTCCATTTAAAACTGTCATCATCTGTTGCTTTAACTCACAGTGATTGATATAATGGTGTCTGTGTGTCTGTCTCTGTGTCTGCTTCGTTTTCTTTGCAACGCCACCAACCAAACAGTGCAACACAATAAAAATTGTTTATACAAAAATAAAAAAAAGAAGAGAAAAAAAAGAAACGAAACGAAACGACTACAATACAGCGGAAAATAAACATACAGTGCAACTTGCAACAAGGGGCAACTCCACACAATGGCAATGTGGCACTCTTTGCAACAGCGGCAACATCAGCCGCATCAACAACAGTAACAACAACGATTGCAATGCTTGCAAACAGCCAACAATCGCCATAACAACAATAACAATAGCGGCATCGGCAACGGCACCAACTACACCATCAACCACTCCAACAACGAGTGCAACAATTGTTGTGTCTGTAATTTGGGGGCAACACTAGTGGTGTTGCAGCATGTCTGACATGCCGCAGATTTCTTTCTATCATCTACACTGTCACGGATACACCGTGATGCATTACATGTGGCAAAAAAAAAAAAACAATAGCGAGGTGTTGCTGCAACGTGAAAAAGTGGCAGTGGGGTTAGAGTTTAAAAGATTCGCAGAGCTAACAATTTTCGGAGGTTTTTCATCGAGGGTGGCAAAAGTTCGTGTTCAAAAGTTCAAGTTTAAGTGGAGTGGCAATAAACACGGTTGACACCTACTCGTCATAACGCAAAACAGGGTGTATAAATGCAACAGTTTGCACGATGTTACAAACCGAATGCTTTCATTTGGTGGAACGCAAATAGAATTCAGGGTTTCATGGAAAGCCGGCCATATGTTTTATGCTCGCATGACAACAAAGTGAACGAAATAACTCCAAAAATGAAAACGTGAGAAGTCCTTAAATTGATCTAATGGCGTTTAACGACGATAACTGCCTTATCTGCGAACGTCAGCATTAGAATGTTTCAGTGTTTTCGATATTAATGTCAAGATTCAGATTAAGATTCCATCGATCGGGTGATCAATTATTTTTGATTTTCCTACATTGATTTCCTACATTTTTGAGCGCCTACATCGTTGGGTTGGCGGGAGTTTTAGTCGCTATGAATCACTTCGACGGGAAGCGTCGCGCATTTTACGAGAACTCTCGTTCATATATTGCTACTAGGCGACTATATTGTGCTGAATATGGACTACGGCGAATTAGTGAAGCTCCGAGTGCTAATTTAATTGAAATATGGGTAAAGCGTTTTGAAGAGACCGGTTCAACATTTAAACCACAAGCAAATGGTCGCCCAAGAACATCCAGGACCGAAGACAATGTTGAGAGAGTTATGGAGTCAAGTACGAGGAAATCCACAGATGTCGACTTGCAAGAGATCGTCTGTCTTACAATTATCGCGACGAAGTTTGCAACGAATTTTAACATTGGATCTTAAACTGCATCCATATAAGCTGCAATTAACACAAGAATTGAACGAGTCTGACTTCATAGCAAGGCTCGCATTTGCTAATGAAATGCTTAATCGATTTTCCAATTTTGACAATATCCTTTTCTCTGACGAGGCTCATTTCCTTATGAATGGGTTTGTAAACCTTCAAAATTGTCGTTACTGAAACAGTGAAAATCCCAAAATCAAACACCAGAAACCATTGCATGGTCCTAAAGTGACAGTACGGGCAGCAATCTCTGGCAGAGGAATAATTGGTCCTTTTTTCTTCGAAAATGCGCGGGGCCAAAACGTCACGGTTAATACGGAACGCTATGTTGAGATGTTGGACGGATTTTTGGCTCCAGAAATTGAAAGTTCAAGAATAGTGAATTCCAGAACTTGGTTCCAACAAGATGGAGCTACCTGTCACACATCAAATGACTCTATGGCGGTGGTGAAGCAGATGTTCCCTGGCAGACTGATTTCGAAAAGAAGTGATATCCCATGGCCCCCACGTAGTCCAGACTTGACGCCTCTTGACTTTTTTTTGTGGGGATACCTCAAACACAAAGTCTACAGTAATAATCCAAGAAACATCGTTCAGCTCAAGGAGAATATCCGTGGTGAAATGGCAGCCGTTACACCAGTATTACTGAAGAAAGTTTTCAATAATTTTCGTTTGCGGTTAGAGGAGTGCCGTCGTAGGGAGGGTCACCATTTAGATGATGTTATTTTTTAAAAATAAACTCCATTTATTACTCTGCAATGCTTTAGATTTATTTTAACCATACCTTTTATATTTATTTTTTAATCTAGCTTTATTTTTTAAATATGCACGTTCTATTGCGCCACCCTGTATTAGACTCTGATAGAGGTAAAAAATTTCAGCGAAGAAGTTTTGGAATAATTTTGGCACCATATGTAAGATACCAATTTTTCCCGAGTCCTTGGAGACCGCCAAAAATAAATGCCTTTTCCGAGATAGAAAAACTTAGATCTTAAAAAATCACCCTATACTCGTATTTTGGAGATTTAGAATGAATGTGGGCTTCTGTCAAATTAGTAATTGTGAAATTGTAGTGTCAGTATTGACTGTTTTACAGTATTGCCAGCATGCGATAAAAAATAAACAAGACGTGATGGCCCAAATTTTATGCCAGATTCGAATTCTGCGCACCCGGATTAGTTGAAATACACGATGCAGACTGAAGAACAATTTTTTTTTTCCAGATTTGTAGACCAGTGATTAATTGATTAATAATTATTAGTTCAAAAACTGGCGAAATTGATTATATTTCTAATCCGGTACAAGCTCGTTTAGAATGTAATGCAAAAACTTTGCGAAATTGATTAAATTGATGATACAGCTGGCTGGACGGATAGCTATTTCAATATTCGTAAAATACCATCTTTAGCGAACTTAGGTGGGCAAAACTTTTTTAATGTCGTGTGAAATTAAAGACCCTTAAGATGACAATGATGTTCGAAAACATACAAACGACTAAGGAATTTTGGTGATTATTGAAATATCTATCCGTCCGGCCAGCTGTATCAATTTAATCAATTTCGCAAAGTTTTTGCATTACATTCTAAACGAGCTTGAACCGGATTAGGAACTGAAATCATATTATAAGAGATTCAAAAAAACGAACAATGTTCTCTAATACCTATAAAATCGATATGAAGCTAAAAATTCGATACTACATAATTATCATTCTAGTTGCTATTTATTATCACTAAGATACAAAATAAAAACATATATAAAAACTCGAACTTATGAACAATTAAAACTGATTAGAGAACTTATTATTATTATTGCTATTTTATTTTTTTTAATTCCTTTTAATAACCCAGTCTTGGCAATAAAATCAACTTTGCAAAAAAAAAAAGTTAATAAATAATATCAACACAAGCATATTATAAAATGCTAATAAAGTTATAAATTTTACCACCGTCAATGATAACAACAAATTATATTTGAATATCATTTGTCGCTCCAATTTTAGCAGTCGATTCCGATAATCATAATGAATTTGTTCACAGTTTCTAAAAATCGCCAAATATGAATATTTTTATATTTTCAATAAGAATAACAATAAAGAACAACGCATTCCTTTGCAAACATTAGCATATTCATATTAGTTGTTATGCTATAAAGCCATTTACGTTTTTATGTCCATTCTCTAGTGGAATGAATCAATGTTCTATACGTGAAACGTAAAAGGTAAACAATTAAAAAACAAACCTAACAAAATTTCCAATTTTAAATTGGCCTATAAAATGGCTTAAATAATTCGATCGTAAAATACGAAACAACGATGGTACCTACATTTTTATGCCACCTGATCTACCCCTCTCCCTCTTCTCTCTCTCCCTCTCTCTCTCTCTCTCATATACATTAACTTCCAAAACAAAATCACAGCCAGACCGAGTCAGGTCGACTATAAAATGTAGACTGAATGCTTTACCTCTACTGCAGAAGTGAAGGAAAAATTCTGCTAGATGAAAATAAATTTTCTTAACATATGAAAGAGGTCTGTTAGGTGTTAACCTGAATTTCTTTTATTAAGCAGTGCGAAGATAATTTGTTAAATAATTGTAAACAAAATTGCCAAGATTTAAATGTATAAATTAACAGGTGAATTCTTGTGAGAATTAATGTTGTATGAGTACGCAATATATTGCAAGGGAATTTGGTGTGTGGCGTTGATTTCCTTATGCTCTGCAGTAGGCAGGTGAAAAACGTTCAGATTTATGACTGGTAATGTAATGTAGATTCTGAATATACACTTCTGAATTCTGACGGAATTAGGCTGCCATGGAAATGGATTGCTAATTGACTTTTTCCAAAGCCTATTCATAGACTGCTACCTGATTATGATAATACTTTGCTAAAGTAGCTGACGAAGAACATGGCAAACGTATTTGCTAACCGCCACTGGTTTTTGGAACTGGTAAAAACAAGGAGGGTGATGGAGTTGTTTTAAATTTGAAACCTCTGATAGCTACGAGCGCGGCCCCACCTGACGTACAGATGGTGTCAGTAGTTTAAAAAAAAAAAAAATATTTTATTGAAAAGTGGCAACCTTATAAAGCATATGTTTTAAATTTCAAGGCGCCACATTGTTTAGTATTGTTATTTAAGCCATCAAAAGTTAACGATCTCAGTCAATTTTTAAACATGAATATTTCTATTTGAAAGGTCTGAGTCCAACCAATATTAAAGCCGACCTAGATTCTACTCTGGGGGAGTCTGCTTCTTCGTTTACGACTGTAAAATATTGGGTAGCAGAATTTATACGAGACCGTACGAACTGCCAAGGCAAAACCCGGATTAGACGATCAATTGAGGTGTCCACGCCAGACATGGTTAAGAAAATCCGCAAAATGGTATTGGATGATCACGGACTGAATGTGCGTGAGCTAGCTGAAGGTATTTCAAAAAGTACTATACATCGTACAGGGTGTCCGTCGGGAAGGTATACTACTTTGTTTGTGTATAATTTTTGATTAAGTGAAAGATAATGGATCTTATATTGATAAATGTTTTATTTAATGTCAGCAAATGTGTATCGAATACAATACCGGATAAATGTCCGCCTCTGTTAGTCTCACAAATGCGAGCCCTTTTGAGCACACTTTTCATTACATTCTCACACATTTCACGCGGTATTTCATTAATTTCATCACGAATATTTTGTTTGAGTTGCTCAAGCATTTCTGGGTTGCTTGTATATACCTTGGTTTTCAGATATCCCCACAAAAAGAAGTCCGGAGCAGTCAAGTCAGGCAACCGTAGAGGCCCATCAACATCACCATTTCTTGAAAAACTTGCTGTGAAAAGAGGTCTCGCAGTAATCCTGGCTGTATGCGATGTAGCACCGCCTTGTTGATACCGCATGTTAATCAAGCCCAAAACATGCAGTTGTGGCGTTAAAAAGTTTTCAATCATATCACGATATCGCTCGCCATTGACAGTTACCGTTACGCAGTTTTCAGTTTCAAAGACCTTTAAAGTAAGATCCAATGATTCCTCCTGACCAAATTGCACACCAGACAGTCATTTTAAATGGATGCAAAGGCGACTGATGAATAATTTGAGGGTTTTTTATAGCCCGGGTCCGACTATTCTGTTTATTCACATATCCATTCAAATGAAAATGTGCCACGTCACTCATTACGAATTTTCATGAAAATCGGGGTTGTCATGGGCGAGCTATAACATCCTATTGGCATATGTACGGCGGCGTAAATGGTCTTGTGGAAGAAGCTCTTGTGTCAACTGAATTTTAAATGGAAATAAATGCAAATCTTCGTGCAAAATTCTGGCAAAAAGTTGTTCTTTGAAGACCAAGCTCCTAAGAACGACGTCGAATTGAGTTTGCTGGATTGTTTTGAACACTTTCTTGAGCAGCAGTAATGTTTTCAGCTGATCTTGCAGTACGTTGTGGTCCATGCTTGGCCCTATCAGCTACAGAGACACTCTTTCTTCGAAATCATTCACTACACGATAAATAGTGCATCTTGTTGGCACGTTGTTTCTCCCAAAAATTTCACGTAACTTTCTCATCGTCACAGTAATCGATGATTGATTTTGGTAAAATGGTTTAACGATTAAAACACGTTGGTTTACCGAATATTTTTCTATAATAAATTTGCCACGTCTCTACTTCACGAATGCCAAATATGAACTATCAAGACTAATGTGTACCAAAATGGCGGCAAAACAAAGTAGTACACCTCCCCGACGGACACCCTGTATAAAGCATTTTCACCATTTTCACAGTTTGATGTCAGATCTTTTCCCGGGCAAGAAATTAAACCACATTCGATTTAGGTCCTGACTCAGTCCAAGAAACGAAATTCCATAAAACTATATTTTCGTTTCAGGTTCTAGAATCACAATATATTTATTTCTGGTACGTTTTTATTCTGATTCTTTTTCATACATCCAAAATAAATTGCTAACAATTTTGTGTAATTCAGTTTATGGAAAGATTTGTTTGTATTTCATTTAAAATTTTTCAGTTAAAAAAAACACAACATGTTTGAGTAACTGTGAAAATTTCCGAGAGGCTGGTATCGTAAATGCAGAAGGTAAGTTATTTACAGTATTTTGACCTTTGTCGCAGTTTGGTGTCAGATCTTTTTCTCTGGCAATGAATGGAACCACATCTGATTTCAGTCCGGATTCAGACCAAGAAACGAAGTTGCATAAAACTATATTTTCGTTTCAGAATCAAAATACCTGTCTCTGGTAAAAAAAAAAAACGAATCAATGTATGAAGTGAATTCTGATTTTTAATATGAATCTGAAACTAATTTCTAATGTACAGGGTGGCGCACTAATTGCAATACAAAAGCAAACTCAAATAACTTTTCGTTTAATCAATGTATTTCATTTGTTTGTTTTGTTTTTTATTATGGAGAAAGCTCAATTTTGTTTTACATAACAGACTGGTTTTGAAAATGATAGGCCGCAAATGACATAAATCCTCATTCACGCATATGCGACACCTGATTACAAAATTATTCATGGCGGGATTGCCTTAATTAATGTTTTAATGGACTGCTTCAATTCAATCAAATTCCTTGGTTTCGTTTTTTGCACCTCTTGCTTAACATAAACCCCATAAAAAAAAGTCTGGTGCAATCAGGGCCAGGTGACCGTGGGGACTAGCAGAAATTGCAGTTTCTGGATATTTATTTATTTGGGAATTTTCGTTAGAGCCGCGCCATAATTGGTCTGGCTACGTGTGCAGTTGCTCCATTTTGCTAGAACCAAATGCTGTTGAAACGGATACGTCATCGACGCGGTTCTGTGCAAAAAAAAAAAATCCTTCAACATCTTTATATGACGGTCCCCATTGGCAGTTGAAAGCATCACTATTCGTGTGCCACCTTTGCCGCCAGGCCAGCACAATCCTGATGTTTCTCCCAAATACTTCAATGCGCCACAATGCATGCGAGCTGCAATCATCTCGAAACGCTGCTTGATTCAAATCAATACGTGAATAATCTCTTCTTGCGCGTCGAAATTATCTTCTAGTTGCTGATATCCAAGGTTTGCTTGACGATTTCGCATTACCAATCGAGCTGTTTCATGCGCTGGCTCACTTTGGTCTTGTTTTTTTTTCCATACATTTTCTTTATTGAATCTTTCTTTTGAAATTTACAATAAGTATTCAAATCTTAATTTTATCTTAAACGAAAGTATCCTGCCATTGCCGAATCTTATTTTTGGTGAGCCGAACTTGGTACCACCGGACCAAGTCTAGCGTGTCCTTTCTTCTTAGCCGTATATGAGCGGGAATATGTTGAAGATTTTGAGCGAGTGGGTTCGAGTGGGAGGACAACTTCGATATATACGACCTGCTTAATTTTCTTATTTTCTCGGAAATATAAGGAATGTTTAAATCCTTGTGTATGTTATCATTCCTACTATACCATGGGGCACCACAAATTTGTTCTTGTGATTGAGAAGCACAGTCTGGCCATGAATGTGAAAGCTGGTATTGGCCTTAAACGGAATTCCGTTCGGCCAATTTGCTCTTATCTTTACAAGAAAAATGTCAGTGCGGAGCAACTGTGAAGCATCGAAAATGAAATAATTTTAAATTTGCGCTTTTCATTTCAGATCGACGCTACAAAAAGCATGGCGAAGAAAATTTTGAGCAAACGGAATTCCGTTTGAAGAATTTGCATTAATTTTATATGGGAAAAGTGTTCCAGCATTAAAGTGAGTTATTTATTCCAAATCTGATCTCAATTTGCTGATATTGCTGAATTTGCTGATGATAATTTCAAAATGTCCATTTGGAAGGTTCAATTTTTTGTCACTTTTTCGAGCATTTCGGCCGGTATTCCGCAAATAATGCGTGTTATGTTATCGTGTAAGGCTTTAATAGTGTTCGGCTTGTCCACATAGACTAACGACTTGACATAACTCCACAAGAAATAATCAAGAGGCGTTAAATCGCAAGATCTTGGCAGCCAACTCACAGCCAAATCGAGAGATAAACTGCTCACCAAATTCATCCCTCAACATATCCATTGTTTCACGAGCTGTGTGGCATGTTGCACCGTCCTGATGAAAACACATGTCAACCAAGTTCAACTCAGCCAATTGGCACAAAAGAAAATCGCGTATCATGGCTCGATATCGTTCGGCGTTGACGGTAACGTTCTTCCACGGTCGTCTTCGAAGAAAAATGAACCGATGATGCCACCAGCCCATAAACCACACCAGACTGTTGTTTTTTCGGGATGCATTGGTAATTCATGTATGGCATGTGGCTGTTCATCACTCCAGATGCGACAGTTTTGCTTGTTTACATATCCGTTCAGCAAGAAATGAGCCTCATCGTTGAACACAATATTTCGATAAAGCACCGGATTTTCATTGAGCTTTTGTAAGGCCAATCCATCAAAAATTAGACATTGTGCTAGGTCACATGGCTTCAATTATTGCGTCAGTTGAATTTTATAGGCTTTCAAACCCAAATCGACGTGTAAAATGTTCCCTGTAGTTGAGTATGTCAACCAAGTTCAACTCAGCCAATTGGGGCTATAAAATTCCTTGTGGTTGAGTAACACAATCGCCCAATCGCTGAGAACGGCGACGAAATGACATTTCACAATCTTCATTAACACTGGTCGCTGCGGCTGCAATACTTTCTTTGGTACGCACTCTACGCATGCAAGTCGATGGTTTTATGTCCAACAAAGTAAATTTGGTACGAAATTTGGAGATAACATAAAACCATAAAACCATAAAATGGTCGTATCCAACGATTTACATTTGTCACAGAGCACGAATTTTGATAATAAATTTCAACGATTTGCAATGGTTGCTCGTTTGTTAGTCTTTCCATGATGAAATGGCAGAGTATACTGTACACTTTTCACTTTGACAGATGACGTTGGGACGCCATTACCAACCAGTGTTGCCAACCTGAAAACTTAAATCTTAAAAAATCACTCTGTATAAATAAAAATAGCGTTAGGCTGTTTTATTTTAAGTTTGTTTATCAAATTGTAAACTTATTATAATATCAAACTTATTTAAACTGAACTTTTATGAAGGCCCTCGGTAATACGAGTAAGTGTTTGATTAGTAAACGGAATGTAATTATCCTTTCAACCAAACCTCTATTGTGTGTGTTCAGTTCAGGACACAGCATTTCATTTTTTTCACATTTTTATATTTTTGAATTTTTTTTATATTTAAAATTTTTTTTTTTTATATTTTTTAATTTTCTTTTTTTTGTTACATTTTAAAATCTTTGCAAAATTACCTAACTGCATAGAAATTTAACACATTTTTAAGTTAAGGGAGCCTTTTTCTCTGGTATTTGCTACGTCATCCTCCCGCAATATTCCGACGTCTAAAATTCAGTCACCCATTAACAAGTCAATGCTAGAACTATCCATAATATGTTGAAGAAAAAAACTATTATTAAACATACTACTGATAATATAAACCACGCTCTGCATAAATAACCCTAATAAATGATTTCTATCTATCTTTCAATGAATGATTTATAGGTGTCAAAATCATTGACCCTCTAACATATTTCACACTTTCATCTCTCCTTCCACCCCTAAAAACAAGATATGAAATAAATCATAATTTAGCAGCTTCAGGTTACTGGATTACGCTTACTTATCAAACAAAAAACAGTCTATTTTGGGGCAGTTGTTTAGAATACTGGAATACGGAAATCTAAAATAAAATGTAAGAATCTGCTATCTGTTTGTGGGTTTCTCTAGAACAATTTATCACTCTCAACTATTATCCAGCCACTGGTTGAAAGTACGAATGCTTTTCGTTGCGGCTTTTTAAGCATTTTGGTATCTTTACAAACAACAAAATACAAGATCTTAATACCATTTTCTATTTTTGATTCTTCAGTACAGAAACAAGTGTGTGTCGAGCGTTTTCGGATATCATTTGATATGTGGCGGGACGATAACAGCGCAGATTCCCTTTCTAAAAATTCTCTGCTACCCCTTTCTTTTGTGGCCTGGAGTAGGAGTAGAGCTCACATAACACAAGCGTGGCGCACTTGTAGACATCTGAGAATTCAGTCGAAGTAAAGAAAAATAAATATAATCTAAACAAATAGATGTGAAGTAGCAAGAAAAAAAAGAAAGCGTGAATCACCGCCACAAAGAACTTGTTGATGGATAATAACAAGAACAGCATAGTGTAACGTTAACATCATCATAAGCTGCAACAACTCAGCGGTTCTCTTATTTTTGGGTGGTGTGAAGCATTACAGAGAACAAGTGATACTTTGTATATATACTCGTATTTATTTATATATATATTTATTATTTCGAATTTCTCCAATATCGGGAGACACCTGCGTCATTTTTCAACTACTTTATTTGGGGAGCTAATTTAAACTGCATCAGTGATCTTCAAGTGGATTTTCCACAATTAGAACTAAACGATGTATCACGAAATTAACTAAAATCTAATAATACGGATTAAATTAATTAATTAATTAATATAATTAAATTAATAATTAAATTAATTAATTAATTAATTAGTTAAATTAATTAGTTAAATTAATTAATTAATTAATATGAGCTCTATCAAGTGATTTGGCACTAATTACGGCACAAAATTTAGAATGTCACACCTTGAAGCAAAATCATATTGAAATTCCTTTCTTTTTTATTTTTAAAAGATAAGGAGAGGAGCTATGGAATGAAACTGAAGAGATGTAACCTATGCTGCCATATCGCCTGCACATCGTAGAGCCATCCTCAGATCTGCCTCCAACTGTGCTGATTGTATACCAAAAATTAAGGCTAAAACGGGTGCGACTACTAGTCTTTCTGCAGTGAGGAGAGTAATTAAAGGAGCCCAGTACTTAAAAAGAAAAAAATTGCAGAAAAAACCTGCACCAAATCCCGATCGGGGAGAAAAACTATTAAACTTTGCTAAACAATACATGACTTGGAACAAGGAGTGGCATTCGGTTGTATTCTCCGATGAGAAGAAGTTGAATCTTAATGGTCCGAATGGATATAACTTTTATTTCCATTGTCTAAGAAAAGAACAATCACATTTGGATCCTGAGCATAGCTGTGAAGGAGGAGTAATGGTGTGGGAAGCAATTTCCTACTATGACCAAGTCGATTTACAATCTTTAACGACAAAAATGAATGTTAATTGCTACAAAGGGGTCTTCCGAAAGGCTTTTCCGAATTTGTCCAACATTTTTGGACCCTTAAAATGGACGTTCGAACAAGATAATGCTCCTATCCATAATGCAAGTGTTGTAAAAACATGAATAAGCGAGCAAAACTTTCAATGTCTTGGAGTGGCCACCGTAGTCACCAGACTTTAAAATCTATCGAGAGCGTGTGGGGATGGCTTGTAAGAAAAGTATACGAGTCCGGTCGACAATTTGATAAAAAAGCCGCTCTAATTTTGGCGATAAAACAGGATTGGAATGAGATTAGCTGAGAATATATCACGTCCATGTACAAATCTATGCCTAAACGCAAATTATCCGCAAAGGCGGAAGTACAAGTTATTATGTTTAGTTAACTTACTGTTAAAATAAAAATAAATTAAAAAAAAAATCTTTTTAAAGGGTGTCCCAACAAGAACGCAAGATTTAAATTTTAAATAAAACACAGATATTTAAAAAAAAAATCGTGCAACTTTATTATATCGTAAAGTAGACAGAATGAGGTTATGTATGGAACAACACATCGGGCAGATGGCCGCCGCGGCTTCGCTGGCACACACGCGCGATCTTTTAATGAAATTTTCAATGACCGTTTTGCATAAATGCTGCGGTATTTCACTAATGCAGCGTCTAATTTCCTCTTTTAAGACTCGACGACTCGTCGGCTTATCCGCGTAAACCATCGACTTCAAAAAACCCCCAAAGAAAAAAATCTAATGGTGTTAAATCGCACGATCTAGGCGGGCAATTCTAGACTCCAAAACGCGAAATAACACGACCGGGAAATGACTCATGCAGCGCAATTGAATTGTTTCTCTGGCTGTATGACATGTGGCGCCGTCTTGTTGAAACCACATGCCCTCCACATTCATTTCTTCAATTCTAGGCACGAAAAAACTGATTATCATTTCACGATACCGAACACCATTGACTGCTTGCGCTTGACGTGCCGAGAAGGCCGAGAAAATGTCAATGACGATCTTCGTCCTGGTCGCCCGAGCACGTGAACAACCGCTGAAAACATTGAAGCATTGAAGAAAATGATTTTGGATAATCGTCGAATCACTATTTAAAAGGTTGGTGTATCGTTCGGTTCATGCCAATCAATTTTTACGGATGTTTTAGGCATGAAACGTGCGGCAGCAAAGATTGTTCCAAAATTGCTAAATTTTAAGCAAAAACGTCGCACGGACATCGCTCTGGAGCTGTTGAACGTCGTCAACGACGATCCAGAGTTATTCAAAAAGGTCATAACTGGTGACGAATCATGGGTGTATGGCTATGACATTGAAACCAAAGCCCAATCATCCCAATGGAAGCGTCCAAGACCGAAAAAGCACGTCAAGTTCGGTCAAATGTGAAGGTGTTGCTCACTGTTTCCGTCGATTGCAATGGCGTGGTGCATCATGAATTCTTGCCACAAGGTCGTACAGTCAATAAGGAATACTACCTTGAAGTTATGCGCCGTTTGCGCGAAGCAATTCGTCAGAAACGCACAAAATTGTGGAAAAACCAATCATGGATTTTGCACTATGATAACGCAAGAGCTCACACATCAATGCTTGTGCGTGAGTTTTTGGCTAAAAACAAAACCGCAATTATGCCCCAACCACCGTATTCACCGGACTTGGCCCCCGCCTGCTTTTTCCTCTTCCCAAAACTGAAGACACCGATGAAAGGAAAGCGTTTTGCTACGATTGAGGAGATAAAAGAAAAATCGAAACAGGAGCTGTTGGCGATACCAAAAAGTACGTTTCAGCAGTGTTTCGAGGATTGGGAAAAACGCTGGCATAAGTGTATTATATTTGAGGGGGATTACTTTGAAGGGGACAAGATAGCTATTAATGAATAAATAAATACTTTTTGAAAAAATGGAAAATAACGGTTATTTTTTGATCACACCTCGTATGTCATAGCCTGTTAATATTATATAATTATAGCAGTTATTGTAAAGTTTTGCCTTGGCAATCAAAATATCGACCTGAAATATTGGGAGAAGAGAATGTCTACCAAATGTCCATCATGTTTTGCCATAGAACTCATATAGAGAACTCGAATGGTTTTAGTAAGGCTATAGAAAAAATGTTAACTCGAGGATTTATCAAATCCTAACAGCTTCGCAACGTGTTTGCCAATGAATTTAAAAAATATTTGTTTGTTTTCCCCACTTTGACTCCATTATATAAATTATTTCTTTGTGTAAACAAAATATAAAAATATGCAATCGCATATTGCCACTAACACTGAGAGGTGGAGAACGGAAATAATTTATGTAAAAGTTTTCCGGATACCAAGAAAAAGTACCCAAACCTAATACAGTAATAACCTTCAGACATCGCACGCAAACATACCAATAACAGTACAATTAAAATGAAATATCTGGACTACAGCAATACCAATACCAAGGCGCTTTGCTAGGATAACTGCCACAAATGAACGAAAAACGAATAACGAATGTAAATATAACGCTAGGAGATGGTCCATGTTGCGGGGAGGGGAGGAAGAACGATGTAGGAAACGAAACAAAAAACGGAACGGGAAAACTGAAACAAACATCCTCCTTGCAGTATGTTGAACATAATAAATTATCAAATTGTGTTGACAGAACAAATATTTTGTCAAAAACAGCAGCACGGTTGCCAGACATCAGGCCAGCCAACAGGACAATCAGCAACAGGAACAAAGCTCTGGACAAAAAAACCGCCTTGATCAAGTAGCGGCAACATGTTGTCCAAGTGGTTAGAATAACAGTAAATGTTGCCACTTTTTGATTTGAAGTGAGGTGGATAAAATGTGGGGTGGGAGATGGCGAGAACTTATGAAAGCGGCAGTCTGATATGAATTATGATAGGGAGAAATAGGATGCGAGAATGATTGAAAACTTTCCTACACGAAAGGTCATCAACAATGAACGCAAGGCGATTTAAAAAGTGAATGATTAAGGCTGTTGATACGAGGGCGGCACTAAAAGTAGACGATGGTGCCAGTAGTTTAAAAACAAATTATTTTGATGAAAGGTAGCTATCTTATAAAACATATGTAAGTTTCAAGGCGCCACGTTATTTAATATTTTTACTTGAGCCATCACAAGTAAATGATCTCATTGCATTTGTAAACATGGAAAAAATTGGTCGCCTTTATACGCGTATGATTCAATATTTCCATTTGGAAAGTCTTAGTCCAACCAATATTAATGCCAAGCTAGATTCTACACTGGGGGAGTCTGATCCTTCGTTTAAGACTGTAAAATATTTTATAGCTGAGTTTAAACGAGGCCGTACGAGCTTTCAGGACGAACACAGTAGTGGTCGCCCAGCTGAGATGTCCACGCCAGACACGTCTAAGAAAATCCACAAAATGGTGTTGGATGATCGTCAACAGAAGGTGTGTGAACTAGCTGAAATAATAGGCGTTTCAAAATGTGCTATATATCGTATATTGACCGAAGATTTAAAGATAACAGAGCTGTGCGCAAGATGGATGCCGCGCTTGCTTTCAATAGAGCAAAAGCAGCGCCGTGAAGATGTTTCAATAGAGTGTTTGGCGATGTTTCACAGCAATAAAGCCGAACTTTTGCATCGATTTATAACCGTGGATAACACATGGATCCACCACTCCACTCCTGCGGCAGAGGAACAGAGCAGTAAACTGTAATGGGAGAATCGTGTCAAAAAAGGCGAAAACGACCACATCTGCGGACAGGGTTATGACGTTTGTTTTTTGGGATGCGCAAGAAGTTATTTTTTTGATTACCTTCAGAAAGGAAAAACCAACAATGACGAATATTATGCTAATTTATTGCAAAGTTTAGGCGATGAAATTATGGAAAAAGGCCGCATTTGGCGAGAAAGAAAGTGTTGTTTTATTAAGACAATGCTCCAGTTCACACATTCAGTATTGCGATGGCCAAAATTCATGAATTAATGTTAGAATTGCTTTATCACGCACTTTTATCAGCCTGATTTAGCTCCCTCGGACTATTTCCTATTTCCAAATTTAAAAAAATGTGTCCTTGGTAAAAAAAGGTTTGCCAACAATGAAGAGGTTGAGTTTGCGGTTGATGGCCATTTTAAGGAGGTTGACAGTTCTTAATATAAACAGGGTATATTGAATATCTATTATAGCTATTGAATATCGCTGGAAAGAGTGTATCGAGCTAAAAGTAGATTATGTTGAAAAATAAGGAACATTTTTCCCAACTTTTTTGTGTCCTCTTTGTTAGATCGACTTGTTTTGGGACCGCCCTCTTAAATACTGCCCTATACTACACATTATATCATATATTTTGTCCAAATAATACCAGGAATTGATCAATTAAAAAGTCCGCTGGAACAAATTATCTAAATTCTTTTTGCCACTACAGTGGCTCCATTATGTGCATTCGTTTGAGGCATGTTTTACGATGTTTACAATGGATAAAAATATTGAACAAAGAATATGTCTCGAATTTTCTATTGCAAATGGAATTTCGTAGACGGAATCGCCCAAAATGTTACAGAAAGTTTACGATTTTATTAGAAAAAAATATTTTCGTATCACTGGTAAAGAGCATTCAAAAGCGATGAAAATGGGGCGATACCAAAATTATCAAAAGTGAAAAATATTGAAGTTAACTATTCTAAAATTTTGAGCAACTACCTATATAATAACGAGGACGGTCCCAAAACTAGCCGACCTAACAAAGAAGACACAAAAAAGCTTACAAAAATACAAAGCTTCTATACCCCGTTCATAGTAAGAACTATCAAACTCCTTACAATAGCCATCAACCGCAAACTCCACTTCTTCATTGTCGGCAAATCTTTTATTACCGAGTCATTTTTTCAAATTTGGAATGGTGTGTGTGTGGATCCATGTCTCATTCATGGTTAAAAATCGAGAAAAAAAATCGTTTTTATTGCAATGACAAATCGCTAAACACTCCACTGAAGCTGTTTTTGCTTTACTGAAAGCAAGCGCGGCACTCATGTTGCACACGGCTTTCTCATCTTCAGATCTGCGGTCCATGTACGATGTATAGCAATGTAAAGCCTTTAATTTCAGCTACCTCACGCACCTTCAGCCGGCGATCATCCAATATCCAATTTGTGGATATTCCTTGTCTGGTGTGGACAATTCAATTGATCGACCACTACGGTGTTCGTCTTGGCAGCTTGTACGGCCTCGTTTAAACTCTGTTAGCCAATATTTTACAGTCGTAAACAAAGGAGCAGACTCCCCCAGAATAGAATCTAGCGTGGACTGAGACCTTTCAAATGAAAATATTAAATCTCATAACGGCGACCAATTTGTGTTTCATAGAATTGGGGATTTTTAGTGCAGTTTACAAATCAAGCCTCCTGTCAATCTTCTTAGTTTAACCTACCTACAGTCGTACTTTCGCCTTAGTTACTATCCAGAAGAATTAAGTTTTGTTTTACGGAATTTAAAACCTTCAGTTTATGCGACAAATCATCATCATTTTGCTATGTAAATACCAACAATTTAAAACTTCTTGTAATCAAATAATGTTTATATAAATAATTGTTAATTAAAATGAAAATTTAATTACAGCAAATGAAATACTGTGATTCCCACCGCACTCAACCGCAAGTAGCGGTAGACGGCCAAGTACCACGGGAATCATGGTGACAGACTGTTTTTTGCCCGCTCGACTGTAATCACGGTTGACGCCGTTGTTGTCGTCACCACTTAAATTGTAATTACTTAGAGTAGTACTTTCCTTTCCACTCCAGCTCCTTTCCCTTCTCTTCGTCGTCCTAGCAAAGACCGAGGTACGGCCTCAATTAAAAATGGACGGATTTTCTACTGCCTTCCAACTCTTTTTGTGGTTCCTGCCAAACTCAACTCAAACACAAGAAATTGAAGAAAAAAAAACAAAAACTCTTCAAACTACTGCTGCAGGACAAGTCAGTTCGGTTCCTACGCAACAATAACGTCATCAACGGCAGTCGTAATATTCTCGATGATGGCTATAATCATGATGGCTTAAATACGGACAAGAATCGCGGCAGCAAAAAAACAGCATTGAAAAAGATTTCTTAATGAAATGCTTAAGTCTTGCGGTTGATTTGCGTGCCAAGGGAAGGGTTACGCGACCTTTCTAAAGATTTAATTGAAAATTAACCAAACAGAATTAAACTTTGAAAGGAGAGTGGAAAAAGCAAAAAGTTGATTTCAAATGAAGGAAGAAGAAATTTAGAGAAAAGAAAAATCGAATAGTAATGTTAAAATGTATAGCCACGAATGTGTTAAGGTATATGACAGATAGCAATTATTTTTGGCAAAGATAATACCGAGTGTTCACTTTAAGTTATTTTGAGCGTATGAAAAACAAAACAAATTCCAATGCATCCTTTGAAAGAGGCATGAAGCTCGTTACTTCCAGTGAGCTAACGCGCACTATATTTTTAGACTCACCCAATGTTACCTTCAGTTTAACGATGATTCCAAACGTCATAACATGGGAAGCATTTACCAGACTTGCGAATTACCCGACTACCCGAAGTGTCCCTCAGACACATTGAGGTAACGGCCGCTCAAATATTAACAGGTGGCCGTATGCAGTCTTGAACCCGCGAGCATGCTAACGATAATCGCGTGTACTAACTGCAGCGCCATCGTCGGTTCGAGCTTATAATTATGAAAATTATATTAAAGAATTTACAGTTTTCGACATTCGACATTTTTGTCTTGAATGTCTTGAAAACCGCAAAGAAGTGTCTTCAGAAAGAGCTGAGTGCCGCAAATATGGCTCTTTCCAAAATGTACCGTGAGCCCACATACGACTCATTTGCAAGAGCTGAGAAGTGCACAAAGAGCTTTTGAAGAGCCGAGAAGAGCAAAAAGAGTTCCAGCCTTTTCAAAAATGTGCCTTGTGTTAGGGTACGCGCGACGACGGTGGGCTCATTCAAATTTCAATAATAAACTTGAATTTATTGTTTTGTTTTTAAACAGTGGCGGCTCATGTGACAACTCGCACACGCCCCAAGGGTTGCCTCACAAGCTATTCCTTGTAAAGTCGTGAGTTGGCTCGCGTGACTACGGTTACATTTGCGTCTCAGTTTCTAAATAAGCTAAAGCCTCTATTTGAGTCTTTCGTGAAATTGATACGAAAATTAGGCCCTGGCAATTTTTGATATACGAGATGTGTTCAAAAAATAAGGTGAATTTTCATTTTTCTCAAAAAATATTTATTTATTCATCAAATTTTATTATCAAATTATATTATCTCCTTCAAAGTAGTCTCCCTCAGATATAATACACTTGTGCCAGCGTTTTCTCCAATCATCGAAGCAATTCTGGTATGCACTTTTTGATATGTCCTTGTCCATATTGTCTCAAATAACTTGTCTCAAATAACTTGTGCGTGCCTTAGACATTGACAATTTCTGCCAACACCATATTTTTACGTTTGGAATCGTCTTTAAGCTGGGACCTACAGTTGAGTGAGTTTAAAAATAGAAAGTGTGTAAGTCTACCGTATCTGTACCGTATCTTTGAGTCTGTATTGTATTGGTTCCAAAGGCAGTAGTTCAAAAGTTCTACTAAAAAACTAGTTCACGTATATCTAACGTTCAAGAGGCAATGCTCTCCAAAGAGCGAAGATAATGCAATGCGAACTAGCTAAAGATTTGAACATAATTCTGTGTCAATATTGATTTCTTTTACTTTACTTCAGAACTAGTTGATTCTGGGGACTGTTTTTGAACTTAATGTGTTAAAGGGGCTTCCAAAAGTACTTCAAAAAACTAGTTCAAGTATATCTAATGTTCAAAAGGCAATGCTCTCCAAAGAGCGAAGATAATGCAATGCGAACTCGCTAGAAAATCGAAAATTAGTTTGAGCTAATATTAATTTCTTTTACTTTATTTTACCACTTTACTTTAAAACTAGTTAGTTCTGGGGACTGGTTTTAAATTTAATGTGGAAAAGAGTGTTCCAAAAGTACTTCTAAAAACTAGTTCACGTATATCTAACGTTCAATAGGCAATGTTTTTCAAAGAGCAAAGATAATGCAATGTGAACTCATTAGAGATTCGAAAATTACTCTGTGTCATTGTTGATTTCTTTTGCTTTACTTTAGAACTAGTCGGTTCTGGGGATTGTATTTGAATTTAATGTGGAAAAAGAACTTCCAAAAGTACTTCTAAAAAAACTAGTTCAAGTATATCTAACGTTCAAGAGGCAATGCCCTCCAAAGAGCGAAGATAATGCAATGCAAACTCGCTAGAAATTCGAAAATTATTTTGAGCTAATATTGATTTCTTCTAAATTACTTTACCACTTTACTTTAAAACTAGTTAGTTCTGGGACTGTTTTTAAATTTAATATGAAAAAGAGCATTCCAAAAGTATTTCTAAAAACTAGTTCACGTATATCTAACGTTCAAGAGGTAATACTCTCCAAAGAGCAAAGATAATGCAATGCGAACTCATTAGAGATTCAAAAATTACTCTGTACCAATATTGATTTCTTTTACTTTACTTCAGAACTAGTTGATTCTGGGGACTGTTTTTGAACTTAATGCGGCAAAGCGTCTTCCAAAAGTACTTCTGAAAAGCTAGTTCACATATAACTAAGATTTAAGAGGCAGTGCTTTTCAAAGAGCAAAGATAATGCAATCTGAACTCGCTAAAGATTCGAAAATTATTCTGTGCCAATATTGATTTCTTTTAATTCACTTTACTACTTTATTTCAGAACAAGTTGGTTCTGGAGAATGCTTTTAAAATTAATGTGGGAAAGGGTCTTCCAAAGTCCACAACTTTTTACAGCTTGTGTTTATAAAGGTCGGCAAAAGATTTCCATTTCCGTATTCAGTCTCTATTGCAAACCTAAATGGATTTTCTGAGCGCAACAATCGAGACCTCCATTATCAACTAATGTTATTCGAAAATACATTTGCGATAAATATTAACAAAATTTTGTGAAAACTCCTTTCCTGACATAAACACAATGATAATTCACCAAAAAGGAAGGGGAAAACAGATGCCAATGTCATAAATCCACAAAAGAAACAAATGGAAAAATTACTAAAAGGAGGAAATAAAATGCAAAAGGAGTGGCTGTAATAACACCACCACTCGACGCGGCACTCGCACACAGAAACCGACAACACTTTGTGGCAATTTGCATGTGATACCTGTGCAACACCTACCAACAATGTTTGGCATGTGCAACGCACGAAATGATACAGCACAGAGGCAGCAGCATCAACATCATCATTATCATCATCCTCATCGATATTTGTTGCAACAAACTGCGTACATGCAGCTGGTTTTTGTTATTTTCCATTTTTTTTTCTTCCAGCGGCATAAAAACTTATATTTTGCCTCCTCTAGAAGACCATTTCCAGGGAAATAATGTTTTACAACAAATCAAACAGAAACAACATTCATGTGCAAGTATTGATGCAGATGTGGATGCTATCAAAGATACGCATGAGCAGCAGACAAACTACGTTTTGCAAAGGCTTCTGCCATGAGGATAAAGGAACTGTGGCTGAGGATGGATGATGACCGATGACGATGACGATGGCAATGTTGTTGCAAATTCTCTCGTGAATCGTTTAGGGGGAAGTGCGTGCCTTAAAAGCCGCTAAATGTAATGTAAACACTAAAAACACCCTTTATTTGCCGTTGTTGATGTTGATGTTGCTATTGTTAACAATAACAACCAGCAGAATAAACCAACCAACCTCCTCCTCATTTGCATCAGCAATGAATGGTTGGTCGGTCAATGGAAGTTGCAACAAATAAATCGCATGTTATAACTCAAATTGCTACAACAACTTAGCGGCACCGCTCAGTTCAGCCAATGTATTGCAATCGACAGCAACAACAATGTATGCATTGCCAAAGGATTTATGAATGACAGCAAAAGCCGTGTAATAAAGTTGATTTCAAGTACATTAAGTACAAGTACAGCAAAGTTTACGAGGTCAAATCGAAGAGTTAGGAAACGCCATTGCCGAGGTAAATAATTCAATTAATTATTAATTGAACTATTCATTTTGAACTGACTTCATGGTGGTCATTATTATGTGACACACGACACGAATAACGTCTAATGTGAGCGACGAAAATCCTCATGCAGAGGCTTGTGGAAGCAGAAGAAAACGTAATGGCATATTTTATATTAGTCAAGGAACTGATTTGCCAGAGGTAACGATCGCTTTTAGACCTACAGATTCCACTGGGGTTTTATGTGAGTCTCGCCTAGAAGGCCTTACCCATGGTGTACTAATCAAACTGGACCCCTCTGGTACAGCCAAATTGACTTGGACTATCTAGGAATAGGAGCCGACAATTTTGGGAGCAAGCTACCGCAACTGTCAGCTCTTTCTTCCAGGCAGAAGATAAAGTTTTGGGCCTACAGAAATTGAGTTGCTACTTTTATATGACGATGTCATAAAGAATAACAACTAGTGGTCGGCAGATATTTTGGGATATTCCACTTAGTTGACTTAACAAAACATGCCTTTATATCACTTAAAGGATATATATATCTACTGCTGTAAAAGAGTACAACATAGAGATGACCGTAACGACATGGCCCGAACATAAAAGCTATTGGAGCACCTATCACATAGTTTGTGGATAGGCTTTTAACAAATTGATTCCTTGCTGTGTGTGTTGTGATCGGCATGTCAGTAGAAACTAGTACTGCTTTCCGATTAGGAATAATATCCTATATATGCTAAAAAAACAAATTGCCTTGCATCTCATGCATGAGACAGGAGAGAGCTTCTTACATTTAGTGAGCTTACACTTGTTCTATTTTTAAAGTCACTCAACGATTTGAGTTTAATAAATATTTACTGAATTTGTTGATTACTCGAATACGTCAGACATATCGAAGCGACCGTCGCTCAAATAATAGATAGGTGGATGCGGGATTGAACCCGCAAGCATGCGAACTGTAGTAGTAGCACGTACTAATCTAATACATGGGTAATTACTTTTTTATTTTGGAATTTTTCCAAACTACAATTTTCCTCATAAGGATCTGTAACAGTTTATGGAAATTGACGCAAGGTAGACTGTATATATCCTCGTTTCGTGTTAACAAGAAATATGTTGTTAACATAGGAGTTATCTGCTATTAAGATCTTCGCCTATTTTTAGTGACTTTTCTTTGCCTATCAGTCAGTGCCATTTTACAAAGAGGTACAAACTTCACAGCAATACCAAACTCAACTATGACTTCACATCACACAGTTTTTTGTTGCACCGGAATGCCGAAGGCAGCCTTATTTGTCGATCGGTTTTTTTTTATTTTTGGGCCTCCTTCAGGAGATTTGCCTCCCGTCAGATCTGGTCAGTTTTGGGATTACTAGGTTTAAAGCCACAATAATACGTTTTAGCTTTTCACATACTTGTCATACTCGACAGAACCTTATGAGGGATGGCAAGAAACTGATATCGCTGTAGTTGGTGCACACACTGGAATGGCTTCTTTTGAACCACGCTAGGTTCCTGGTTTGGTGTTAAATATTACAAAGTAATGCATTTGTCAAATAGTCCCAGAACTAACACATAGATGTCGCCTCTAACCAAAAATAGATATTCCTATTAGAAAGTTATAACCTTTAAATGCCGCCTGTCATTTCGATCATTTGTATATGATTTACAACACTGTAAATGACACAAAAAATACATTTTCTAGCAAGAAACTTTGTAATGATTTGAAAAGTACTACAACGATTCTCCGCCGTCGAAAATAACTATTTGTCGATGGTTTGCTGATATTGAACAAGATCTTATGGGGGCCGATGATGCCTACACACGTCAAAAAATTAAAAATTACAAAAATTCGGAAATTACAAAAATTCCGAAAACTATTCTCGACAATCGTTAAAGTTAAGTTGGAAATCCACGTTTGCTAACCGAAGAACAAAGACATCAACTCGTTGCTAACTCAGAGCAAAAAAAAAAAAAATTATGGAACAAGGTTTCACCTTTGTACTTCTGCAGTGAAGCGGCAGTTCGCCTTGTGTATAGAAATCGGTGAAAGCTATTCTGAGCGACGAAAAATGCAACAATTAGCCGGTAAAATTATAGTCTCCCTATTTAGGGATGTTCTCTTCTACGAGTATGCCATTCAACGATTCCCTTGAGAAAAGTAGAACAGTCAATGGCAAATTTTTTTTTTTTCGTTTGAAGAACGAAATTAAGAAACAAAATTCATCAAATTGAAAACAAAAAAATATATATAATATTAGAGAGCAGTTTTATTGATATAAACACTTTCGAAAAAGACCGTGCTTATGAGCAAATCTAAATTTCGCAAAGAAACAATGAAATGACATGTATTTCAAAAAGTGCTATACGTTGTACATATATATTGACGGAAGGTTTGTAGATGAGAAAGCTATGAGCACGATGGGTGCCGCGCTTGCGTTCAATAGAGCGAAAACAGCGCCGTGAAGATGTTTTAGTTGAGTGTTTGGTGACATTTCAAAGCAATAAAGTGGATGAGAGATAGGTCCACTATTTCAAACCTGACACAAAGTAACAGTCAAAGCAAGGAAATGAATATCAGAATCTTGTCCAAAGAAGGCGAAAACGGATCCATTTGCAGACAAGGTCACGGCGTCTTTTTTTGGATGCGCATAGGATTTCTTTTATTTATAACCTTCAGAAAGGAAAAACCACCAATGGCGTATATTATGCTAATTTATGCCAGCGTTAACGTGATGAATTTATAGAAAAAAGGCCGCTTTTGGCGAAAAAAAAGTGTTGTTTTACCAAATCATACACTATTCCGATGACCAAAATTAATTAATTAAAGCTCGAATTGCTTCATCACGCACCTTATTTGCCAGATTTAACTCTCTCGTACTATTTTCTATTTCCAAAGGTGAAAGGTGAAGAAGTCTGCAGTTGGTGACTATTTTAAGGAGTTTGACATTTCTTACTATAGGGTGGCGCATAAGTAACGTTAAGATTTGATCAGTGAAAGATTTGATTTAAGAAAAGTTATGGGAAATGCTTTGAAAAGAGCAGGTCAGGTAAAAGCAAACAATGGCCACCATTTGAAAGATATTATCTTTAAAACATAAAGTGAACATATTTCTAAACTATATTCTAAATTTTAATAAATGCCAACGTTAAGTAAAATCAGAAAGAAAAAAATTATACATTGAATAAATCTTAGCGTTACTTATGCGCCACCCTATATAAACAGCTATCGAGCTAAAAGGAGATTATGTGGAAAAATATAGAAAATTTTTCCCAATTTTTTTGTGGCTCCTTTGTTAGGTCGCCTAGTTTTTTATATTATTATTGTATTATTATTATTATTTTTATTTTGTTTATATTATTGCATATTATTATTGTAAGAAATGTGACACCGGAAAGGAGGCGTTTGAAGTAAATGGGCAATTGGTCAATCCCTTCTGATACGTCCCAACAAATTGATACATTTTTCCGAACTCGATTTTTTCCAATAATTCCTAATTCGGAAAGACTTTTGCCTACCGTATTACCACAGAATGTTTGGCAAAATTTGAGAAAATAGCTTGGTTAACCACACCTTCCGGGTACCTTCCATATAAATGAGAGATTCGAGCCATATGCTCTTAGATTCATATCGTTCATACAATTGCATTAAATTCAGTATAACTTAGCAAGCATCTCACTTGTAGTCAACTTAGTTTTGCGAATGAAATTGGGCTGCGTTGCCACGACCCTTGGAGTATCTCACATATATACCTATAAATTAGATGATTTGGCAAAAATCAAAATTTCTTTATAAATGCTGAAGTAATTTCTAAATAAGCTCAGTAAGTTTCAACTTGCCTTCTTCTATTCTACTATAGTTTATTCTGAGCATTTTCTGATAAAGAATCTTGCGATTTACAAACCCTTTCTGGCATTACCCACACTCTTGCTGGCATCGCAAAAGGATGTTGGGTAAAGATATATGCAAGTCAGTTTATTTGATTTATAATACTGATTTTCTATACTGATTTTCCTTCTCAGTGATTTATTACTGTGTTAAGTAGAAAGGATTACATCGAGTTCGGTTAATCGCACTAATTTCAAATTTTCGAAAATGATTATTTGAAAATTGAATGAATATATCGTGGGAATTTTCCATTTCCTTCGCGGTGTTGTGTTTTTCTTCCGTTCAATTCCACGATTAAGATCAAACGACACCAAAACTACCATTTGTATCGATTTATTGTTTAAATACAAAACGACAGTTACTCACAACGGCCATAAAGTGCTGAACAAATTATCTTTGCGGCTGCTTTGAAGCGAATACGAAAATTACTTAAACTACGTCCAAGTAACAAATTAATAAATCAAAGATCTTTCAAGATGTGATCTTAAGTTGATGTTGTCGTCGTTTCTGTACACCGTGGTGGGACACAGCTCCGAAAACACTCGTAAGGAACCTGCACTTACAACAACTTTAGAGATACTTTAGAGACGGCAATCAACCTGTAGCCGACGTCGTTGCAATCTCAAGTATGCAACACTGAAACAACAACAACAACACAGTCACAAGTAGCACTTGTACCGCCAGTAACAATAATCTCAGATATTATGAGAGATTGTTGTTGTTATCGTGCCGGTTCATATATGGGAAGTTGTCCAAGCCTTTTGCCAGCAATAGGCTTTGGGCACGGCAGACACATGGAGGGGGATAATAACCGAAATACGCAAAACGATCCTCTTATGGTCATAGGGGACGCAGGGGATAATGTTTATATACGAATCATCACAATATTTTAAGTTTTCTTTGCCGCTTTAGATCACCGCCACCTTCGCCACCACCACCAACAACTTGATTTTAGTTGGCCCATGGGAAGAGTTTTTGTAACGCTCCGGCTTTGTTTTAAGTGATTAAATTAAGTTTTTAGTTTGCTTTGTTTTGAGCCGCAGTGTTGTCATTCGATACCATTTGTCTGCAAAAGAGCCGCCCCACTTGAGAAGAGTCAGATAATGCTGGCGTTTAGGAGAGGCTTAAGGAAAGCAAAAAAAATATGTGTGTACGACATCACTACTTACAGGTCCAAAATTGCATGACCACAAAAGAGATTATTAATTGAAAACACGCAAGATCATTAAAAAGCCTCACGCTAAGGATAACCACGACGAGGGAGATGCTGGCGGTTTTGGAAAATCGTTAATGAGAGAGACCGCAGCAAATGAGAGTTATTCAACTAATTCCAACACGTGAATTTTCTTCCAAAACTCGCTTAAAGGTAACTGAAGACATATTCACAACACGCATTACAACTGGTGATGAGATTTGATATGCAGACCAGTCGGCAACCTTCAGAATGACACCTTCTAACTGAGGCAAAACCGACAAAACCACCGCAAAGATCGATCAAGAGCCAGGATTCCTTGATTATCGCGATGATATGCAGACCTTTCGGCAACCTTCGGAATGGCACCTTCAACTGAGGCAAAACCGAAAAAAAACACCGCAAAGATCGATCAAGAGCCAGGAAAATGTTGACTGCTTTCCTTGATTATCGCGATGATGTGCACAAGGAATTCTGGAAATCACAGCAAACGGTAATTAAACAATATTTTCTGAGGGACATGCGGCGTTCGAAAGAGTAAATTCGTCGAAAAAAGCTACTTCTTTCTCTCAGGTGGCGACTGGAATAGACATCCTTATTTATTATACGCCGCCCGTAGAAAATAATTCAAAACGCTTCGATCTTCTGCGCTTCTCCTCCAATTCGTCATACTAAGTTTCGATAGTATTTCAAAAGCCTGGTCCTTCCAATGGAGTTTTGGTCGACACCTTCTGCGCCGTCCATCGACTTCGCTGTCGAAAACTTTCCATTACGGAGCATTTGGGTCCATCCGCACAACATGACCCAGTTAACGCAATCGTTGTATATTAATGCGTTTGACCACGTCGATGTCGGCATATAGCTTATAGAGCTCATTTTTCATGTGACGCCGACACTCTCCGTTAACGATGACGGGATCATATATTTTCCGGAGTATTTTCCTCTCGAAAACTGCCAGTACTGATTCATCCGCCTGCATTATAACCCAGGATTCTGCGCCATAAACCAAGACAGGAAGAACTAACGTTTTGTTTGTCGAGAGAGGGCTTTATCATTGAATCGCTTGCTTAGCCCATAATAAAATCTGTTAGCAAGCAATACTCTCCTCTTTATCTTTATACTAACATCAATTGTTCTGTTTACAGCGAACCCGAGGTAGATGAATTCTTTCACCACTTCAAAATTATAGTTGTCAATGTTCGCACAGCGTTCCAAACGAGTAGACTCTTTGTTCGTTGAAACCCATAACTTTTTTTCGTCCTCGCTTACCACCAGACCCATTTTCACTGCTTTCTTCCCTATGCTTGAGAAGGCTGCAGTAACATTTCGCAGTTTTCTGTCAATGATGTCTATGTCATCTGCATATGCGGGCAACATATGGCTTTTATTAAAGATGTTATCAGTCGTGTTAACTGCAGTTTTCCTCATAATCATCTCCAACAGTATGTTGAAGTGGTCGCCCTGCCTAAATCCTCGTTTGATGTAAAGTCGAAAAAGGCTGCATTTGTGAAAAAAAAACTCATGGATTTTGCACCACAACTACGCACCATCTCACAAGGCTATCATTGTGAATGAATTTCTAGCCAAAACCTTAACAAATATCAACGAACTAACATGGCTCAGGCTGACTTTTTTCTCTTCAGAATTCAAGCTGCCCTTTCGAGACATCCGTTTGAAGTCGTTACAAGACATAAAAAGGTATTCGAGGCAAGATCTGAAATCTTATTCCGAAAATGCATTCGAAAAATTTTTTGATAATTTGATCATTTATGGGCATAAGTGTATTATTTCGGAATTCGAATAAATATTAAACATTTAGTGTTTTATTCACCGCTTCTCGGTACGTTTTTTGACAGAATGTTTAAATTTTCAAGAGACAAAACTAAATAATTTGTCTTTTCACTTCATCTTAAATATGTTTTGCAATTTTTATAATGGATAAAAATATCGAATAGAAGATTTGTGTACCAAAGACTTGAAAACTATATCAAAAACACGCGCATATGAGTCGCAATGTGCATTCATTTCAATTCAATGTGCGGACGAGGTGTGGTGGATGGTTTGCCTCGTTCTGGTCGGCCACCAACTTTTTCAGCTGAAGTTAGCAGCAGCAAAGTGAAGAAAGCGGCAAAATGATTGAAAATTGTGATATAAGTTGAGTTGAGAAAGATAGCTGCCAAACTTTCTTACCTCAGTCATCAATTCATGGCACTTTATATGATTGTTTGGGTGCGAGAGTCCCATTTCCGCTCGCTTCAATCGCGTAAAATTCGCTGAAGACATGCTAGAAATGAGTGAATTTCGATCACACATTCATAAAACGCACTACAATTGGCGATGAGATATGACTTTATGAGATTAACATGCAAACCAATCAACAAGCTTCACAATGGTACTTTCCAACTGAACCGAAAAGGGAAGAACCACATCAAGCACATGCTTCGAAAAAGGTTAGATTTGTATAGAAAGAAACCCCATCAATTCTGCACCAAGATAATGACTATTAGAGTAAACCAATTCCTGGCCAAAAACTGAATAAATTAATTGATTGATTGATCTTTTCAAGATTCAAGCAACCTAATTGGAGTTTCCCACAAAAGAGAAATGGCGCAGAGAACTAAAATCTTTTTCGGAAAATTTTAATGATTTTAATGATTGGACTACTTATTCGTTGGCAAAAGTATATTATTTCGAAAAACGCCCACTTTGAGGGCGTTATAATAAATGAGTAACAGATATCTTGTATTTTATTAACAAATTGCCGCTACTTTTTTGATAGAATTTGTTCCATTCGTACGCTTTGATATCTTCCTCATTCATGGTTGTCTGAATCACACGTCACGTACCATACATTAATTTAGAAACCATGTCTGACATATCTGACGTCGCCACCAACTTCCTCTCATTCAGGGGCAACGCGAGTTGAATATCTCAAAGCAGAAACTTAACCACTGCCAATGCTATCGTAGTTTAGTTTTTTATTGGCAAAAACTCTCTTCCTGAAGTTAAGATTAAATATCGACAACTTATTATTCCGCGTATCTGAGTATAAAAGAAGGACCTCAGACATATCCTGCAATGATGCTGCAGAAACCCAGTTAAATTTATTAAAATATACACTGTTCCGGGGATGGAAGACCTGCCAAAGGAATTATTTATCACAAAGGGAATGAAGTTGTAAATTTCATGATTTACCTCATAAACGTGAATGGCATAGTGTGAGGATCCCGAGGTACGTGATACCTATTGCGCAGTCGGAGATCTACTCTCACCCATATGGTTCATTTGCAAGAAAAGATCCTATTTTGGGCGATTTCTTTGGACATTATTGGAGTGACTAAGGAAAAACTTTTAAGACAAGGTCACTAGAAATAGATGTACGAGACTTTCCACATCTTTTCTAATTAGCTTCGAAACTACCTTCGAAGGTCTAAAGGGGGCAAAATTTAATAGAAGCAAAGAAATTGAATTTAGTGCCCCTGAGAAGCTGATAATTTTTCCGTTTCACTAATCAAGGCGAAGTCTTTACTGAAGATAAGTAAAATATATTACAAAGATATTTGAAGCGGAGTCCTTGGCAAACTCACAAACTGTAATTTAATCTTTTTCGCTTCCTAACAGAGAAAACAACGAACAAGAGAATTTGCTTCAAATATAACAAAGTTGAACCAATAGAAAAACGAAGGATTACTACAGTTTTCTCATTTCTGAAGGATCGGTGAGCTAAAGTGATTTGTTGGTCAGCAACAGAAAAAACTAGTTTTTGATTACGACAGACAAACAGCCAGGGAACCAATATTGAATAATGTGCAAGTAGAATAATTGATGTAACCAACCATGGTACGGCAACCAACCACGCGACTAACGTTCGCATAATCGCGGGTTGAATCCCGCATACATTAACCTACCCTTGTTTGAGTGGCGGCCACCTCAATGTGTCTGGTGAACACTTCGATATTAGACACTGGTAAAATGCTTTACGAAACTGTGATGTTCGATAGCGTCGTCAAATTGTAGGTCCCTCTGATAGAGTCTAAAAATAAGATGCGTGTAGGCTCGCTGAATGTGGGAAGCTCCCCCAAATTGCATTCATGGGATTTTTTTAGAATAATGGGTGACTGGATAACAAACCGATGGCACAGTGATGGAATATACGGTGTGTTCAACAAATAAGGTGAATTTTCAAATTTCGCGGGCTACGTACGAGTATATGTATATGTATAAGTATATGTATATGTAAAATATAAGATTATCAATTTTTCGGTTTCAAAGGTAAAGCTAAATAAAACACATATAAAGCTATGATTTCGATAAAGCTTTGATTTTATTATAATACTTGGACCATGCACGAAATACAATGCCATTTAAATGACAGTCTCTGGTCTGGATTAATTGCAGCATTGGATTCTTTTAAGGTAGTTTTCAACAAAATACAGCCCAATGACGTCTCAAGACCATAATGCGCATTGAACAGTCACTTTTTCCGGATGCAATGGTTTTTCCATAATCACTTCTGGATTCTTCGAGCCCCAAATGCAACAATTTTGCTTGTTTACGTAACGATCGAGTGAGAAATGAGAATCATCGCAGAAGTAAATTTTGTTCCATTGAACGCCTAAATTTGAATCACAACTTTTGTAGCAAATTTTAACTATTTTTACGCATTACTGGTTTGTTAAACAATCCATATTCGTCACATTTCACTAAATAAATAACACTTCAGATGACAGATATTTAACAGCTTTAACAGCCTTGCCAGACCGGAGCTTTTAAAATCACAAAATATATACAGGATAATCCCATATAAACTCGTATGTATAAATACCAAGCTTATAAATTGTAATCGATATACAGGGTGGCGCACAAATCGACCTACTGTCAAATGTCAATGGCGTGAAAATACACCGATTGCGTTAGCTGGGTTAGTTTGTGTACAAGAATGATTATGTTCTGCGAAAGATATTGGGCTGAGCTGTAGAAGCCGATGGAAAGAGGATAGAAGGAGCAGATTTTGGCATTTCCTGTCTAATCTTTGACTACCATCTTTAACGGAAAATCATTATGCGACTGATTTTCCATACGAATGGTCAAAAATGTTGCGGTACAATAGATGCGTAACAATAAATTCAACTAGTGGACCGATTAAGTGGCACATTAAAGAACAATTTTGCTAAATCCCTATCAAAGAGTCCACTCGACGAATTGGCACAGAAGCGCTAGGAATTCCTTTTTCATTTGAGGTTTTTTTTATATATGTTTACTAAGATGGCTGCTGGAATAGACATCCCGACTTCTTATAAATTTAACTTAATGTAATCCAATCCCAAATGTTTCGGTCTTTTGCTCGCCCCCCCTTTTTTTGTACCAAGTTTTTACAGTGATTCGAAAGTCTCGGCATTCCAACAGAATTTCGATCGCCCTCTTCTGCGCCACTGAATTCGTTGTATGCGTATTCGTAAGCGTATGAATACATCCGTAGTGGCTATACTCTGATGCGCTTAGTCACGTCGATATATAGCTCAGTGTTCAAACGATATCAACCTTGATGGGATCATAAATTTTACGAAGTATTTTTTCTACGAAGATTCCTTTGATTTTGGCAGCAAAACAGATAGAACTGATATTGGATTTTTGTTCGTCAAGAGAAGGCTTTGTCATTAAACCGATTGTTAAGCCTATAATAACATTTGCATTCATATAATGCTCTTCTTCTAATCCCCAGGCTGACGTGAGTTGTTCTGTTAATGGCGTCGCATAGATGGATGAATTTGTCTGTCACTCCAAAGTTAAAAGTATCAGCATTTTAACAGCATTCCAAACGAATAGACTCTTTGTTAGTCGAAACATATAACTTGAGATGATCATATAAGCATAAGAAAAGGCACAAAAGCAAACCTTTTTTATTTAGAATATGTATCTTAAACAGCAAAAAGTCTTCTCCTTACATAACGACTAATTGTAATCTATCGAAAAAATGAAATATTTTTGCCCACATAGTGAAATGTAATGAAAATCTCTGTAACATTTCTAACTTAACACACAAACACGAACAATAACCAAATTTTTGCCGAAATAAACAAAAATACAATGACAGGAGCTACAACCAAATTAACGCCACAGGACGAAAAGGATAATAAACACAAACAAGCAGCATTGTAAGCGAACAAACAAACAAATACAAAAATAAAAAAGGAGGCAGTCGTTGTCTATTAACTTGTGTAAGGCCAATTTTATCAAACGAATATATGAGATTTTCATTTAATGTTTTGTTTCGTGTTTTATTGTGATTTCGGATTTATTTTTCGTGTTTTTTTTTTCTCTTATTTGCAAAAGACAAAAAACAATTCTCGTTAAATTGAGAATGTAATAACTCAAACCAAAAATCACATGGAAACATTCCATATATAAGAGAAAAGAAACGGACAAAATCGAAAGCATTTACAGAAAAATACAATATAACAGCACGCCCTCTTCAGTACTAGACATGAGCTGGTAATAAACACAATGAAAGTGCCGCAAGGACATTTTTTTTTTGTTTTGGGAGGATGGAGAGGTTCATGCTGGTTTTGTTTAAAATAAAGAACCACACTTTTGGGTAGAAACAAACAAATTCCGATGAGCAGGAAAATAAATGACAAAATAATTCTCGAGAAAAGAGCCAGAGGGCTGTGGACACAAATGCTGAGGTAGTAGAAAGATATGAGATAGAACAATCTCTGAAATTAACAAATAAAACAAAAAAAAAAAACGAAATACGTAAATACAGTATAATATTATAAGCGGGGATCGTCATCGAAACGAAATCAAATCCAAAATTTGTTTCACTTTCTGGCTTCTAAATAAGTTTCTGGTTTTTAGAAACAAATTATGCGAAATTTTTATTTTAATTCCGAAAACCGAATCAAAATTGTATTGAATTTTGTTTCTGTTTCACATATCCGAAACGAAATTACAAACAATTTTGGTCTTGATATTACAAATAATTTTGATTTTTATTCAGTTTATGATAAGTTTTGTTCGTACAGGGTGTCCGTCGGGAAGGTATACTACTTTGTTTTGCCGCCATTTTGGTACACATTAGTTTTGACAGTTCATATTTGGCGGTCGTAGAGTAGAGACATACCAAATTTATTATGGGAAAATATTAGATAAACCAACGTGTTTTAATCATTAAAACATTTTATCAAAATCAATCATCGATTACTGTGACTATGGGAAGGTAACGTGAAATGTTTTGAAGAAACAACGTGCCAACAAGATGCACTATTTATCGTGTAGTGAATGATTTCGAAAAAAGAGGCTTTGTAGCTGATAGGGCCAAGCTTGGACCACAACGTACTGCAAGATCGGCTGAAAACATTACTGCTGCTCGAGAAAGTGTTCAAAACAATCCATCAACCTCAATTCGACGTCGTGCTCAGGAGCTTGGTCTTCAAAGAACAACTTTGGCCACAATTTTGCACAAGGATTTGCATTGTTTCCATTTAAGATTCCGTTGGCACCAGAGCTTACTCCACAAGACCATTTAGGATGTTACAGCTTGTCCGTGACAACTCCGATTTTCATGAAAAAAACATAATGAGTGACGAGGCACATTTTCATTTGAATGGATATGTGAATAAACAGAATAGTCGGTTCTGGGCAATGGAAAACCCTCAAATTATTCACCAGTCACCTTTGCATCCATTAAAAATGGCAGTCTGCTGTGCAATTTGGTCAGGAGGAATCATTGGACCTTACTTCTTTAAAACTGAAAACAACGGCATCAGGGTAACTGTCAATGGGGAGTGATATCGTGATATGATTGAAAACTTTTTAACGCCACAACTGCATGCTTTGGGCTTGATTAACATGTGGTATCAACTAGACGGTGCCACATCGCATAAAGCCAGGATTACAATGGAATTACTGCGAGGCCTCTTTCCACAGGAAATTATTTCAAGAAACGGTGATGTTGATTGAACTCCACGGTCGCCTGATTTGAGTTCTTCGGACTTCTTTTTGTGGAGATATCTGTTGAAAAGCAAGGTTTATGCAAGCAAACCAGAAACGCTTGAACAACTCAAACAAAATATTCGTAAAGATATTAATGAAACACCGCGTGAAATGTGTGAGAATGTAATGAAAAATGTGCTCAAAAGGGCTCGCATTTGTGAGGCTAACAGAGGCGGGCATTTATGTGATATTGTATTCCATACATAATTGCCGACATTAAAAAAAAAACATTTATCAATGTAAGATCCATTCTTTTTTTATTTAATCAAAAATTATAAACAAACAAAGTAGTATACCTTCCCGACGGGCACCCTGTATATACATAAATATATATATATTTGTATATATTCGCGGCTGCGCGAATATTTGTTAAATAGGGCTTGAGATTTGGCTATTGCGGAAAGTAGGTAATCCAAGCACCTAAATTAAAGTATATGTGAGCATAATTTCTCGAAATATGTCGAGAAATTATAACAAAAGAGAATCGTTAATTGGGAAAAAAGTAAGAGTAAGTTGTATGTATAATTTATTAGGGCAGATTGTGCTCACTTTGAGCGGGTTACAAAAGAAAAAGGAATTGTTCTTAATTACATGTGCCAAGAAATCTCTGTTCTCTTTTTTATATGTTCTTCACATTCTGTTTCGGTTTTGGGCATTATTGAATAAAGCAAATTCGCAATAGCGCTAGTTAATTAATTATGCGTTCACATTAGATTTAATTTAGTTGCGCTTAGTAGTAGAATTTAACTTAATATTTAGATTTAGACAATTAGTTTGTAATTAATTCTAATAGTTTAATTTGATAACTCAAGTTTACAATTTATGGTTAGTATAATTATTAAGTATAAACGTAGTTTATACAATCTTAAATATCTGACATACATTATGTTATATATGATATATAATATATAGTACGTAATATATAATGTATAAAATATAATACATAATATATAATATATAAATTGCATTATATACGTATAATGACGATTACAAACATTATAAACTTTTTAATAGGCAAAATATCATGATAAAAATGGGGCGACCACTTGACAGAGGTAGGTGGTTGTATGGAGGTTTGAAACCACAATATAGTTATTGCATATATAGGGTTATCCATTTTTAGGGTGAAAAAGTAAAGCTAAACAATACACACATTTAGGTGAAAATTGTATTTCATTATAAATCCTGAACCTTGCCATTATATATGAAATATAATATCATTTAAGTAACAGCCTCTGGATTGGTTGCAGCTGCGCTTCCTTTAGAAGTTACTCAACCGTCATACAATAATACGCACCAAACAGATACTTTTTCCGGATGCAATGGATTTCCACAATCTCTTCTGCGTTCTGCAAGCTCCAAATGCGTCAATTTTGCTTGTTGACGTAGCCACCGAATGACAAATTAACTTCATCGCTGAAGAAAATTTTGAAATTGAAAGTCCACATTTGAATCTCCACTTTTGTAGTAAGTTTTAAGTATTTGTAAGCGTTCTTCAGTTGTTTCTTAAATGGCAAACTTTTCACTAAATTAGTAAATCTTCAGGTATTTAATGGCTGGCAGCCTTGCCAGACTGGTGGTTTGAAACCAATAAATGGGTAACCCAATATTAACCACTGTACCGCAGGTAGGTGGTTGAGAGATAAATGAGAAAAAAATTGACCATTTTGCATAAAATATCTAAAGAATTGTATTTACATTCTGTAACGTATTGTATATATTGGTAAAGAATTGGAAATTTGTGTAAAGCTGTTAAGCAACTTATTACAAAATCTGACTTGAGCGCATTACACAACAATCATCGTGTGGTGTTGATATTTGCCAGCTAATTTATAACATTTTAATCACGTAATATTTTATGATGTCCAAATGAACAGAAGCCTCTTGACCTATCTCTTTTATGGTGCAATTAATGGGCATTATGGTGGAGAATATTGAACGGACACTTCCAATGACAATTCCAGACCATAACGCGAGTTACGTACCCTCTAATAAATACGACTCTGACATAAAGGAAGTGTTCATAAAATAATACGTTTAAGTTTAAGAGTTTAAGTTAAGAGTTAGTCTTAAGATCGGCCTCAAATAAAGAAGTTAAAAATAAGGCAAAACATAACTGGCGCAGTCGGCAACGGGCTTTAATTCTAAAGAATTAAAACTCACCGAATTTACCACCAACGCTGTGAATACGGTTGAAAAGGCTCGACACAAATAATAGTGTTGATACCGCAAAAAAGGAAAAAAATAATAATAAATACAATAAAATTGTGAAAAAAAGAACATTTAAAACAATTTTTATAAAACTATTTTCTAATATATGTACATATTAAAGTACATACACAACTAATACATATAAAAAAACTCACAAAACAAAAGGAAAAGAGAAAAAAAAAAGTACAGTGCCCACAAAACGTGAGAAACTATAAAAATTTCAAAGTATAAAAAGAAGAAACAAGAAAAGTTAAAGTTAAAACAAGAAAAAAAGAGAAAGAAAATATATGAACTGTCATAATTCGAAAAGAATGGGAAATAAACAGTTGACATTCAAATAGAAATCATAAGGAATAAATACGTAAAGAACATCGACATTTATAACAAACCACAAATAAAACGAAAAGTATAAAAAGAAGAAAACAGAAACAACGAATTAACAAGTTAAATCAAGAGAAAAAAGGAAGAAAATAAGAAGAAGAAAAAGGCAATAAGATATAAAAAAAAAACAACAGTAACGAAACAAAGACCTAAAATTGAAAAAAAAACACAAGAAAGAAGAAAAAAAAATTTAGAAAAATGAGCAAAAGACAAGATATGTTCAATGAAAACCGAAACATCGAAGAAGTTATTGAGTCGGCAGCAGCAGAGCAAATAACTCAACTTCAACAAACAATAAAACAATTAGAAACACTAATTAACCAACAACAACAACAACTGCAGCAACAACAACAACAAATGCAGCAACAACAACTACAGCCACCAATGGCCCTGCCAAGCCATATGTTCACCGAATACTTGTTTTCGCCAAAAGACATCACCGACCAGTTCCGCCGTTTAAGGCCCTTCGACGGCAATCATCTCATGCAGTTTATCGCATCAGTAGAAGCCACAATCAAACTATGTAACAACAATTCCCAGCTAATCGAGTACGGAGTGCAAATCGTTTGCAACGAAAAAATTTTGGGAGACGCTGGGCAGCTAATCCGACAACTCGGACCACAACCAACCTGGCGTCATGCTAAGGAAAAATTATTGCATCACTTTAAGCCAAAAAGGTCGTATTCAGATATATTTAACTACTGTAGAAATGTAAAAATATATACTTTAAATGAACTTTTTAACATTTTTGAAAAAGCTAAATTTGAATTAGGAGAAATTTATGACTTCGATGAAAATAAACCAGGAATATATTCCCCCAGGAACGTAGATAGAGACTTAGTTAATTTGATGTTGGAAAAAATAGATGCACCTCTTAGGGCACATGTAGATGAAAATGAAACAATGACAGACATAATCACAAAATATTCTAAGCTAGGTCTCCTCAGTGATAAAAGAACCATTCACTATAGACATAGAAAACAAATACATAACGAAACTCATAATCCAAATACAAACACCAAAGAAAAGAAAAATAAAAGCTATAACAACAATTACAATGGTAACTACAATTCCAATCATAACGAACCTACTAGTAATCAATATGCAAATAACTCTAACAGCCATAACAGATTTTATCCTACTAATTATAATTTACAGAATAAAAATCAGAATCAATCCAATCGCACTAAAATAAGTCACATGAGTGTAGACAATCAAGAACAACTAAACGATGACAGATTTATGGACATTTCTACAGGAGAAGATAGAGAGATAAATTTTTTAACGTTGCCTCTAAATGTAAATTACCAATAGTACTAATTACAATTGGAACACAGAAAATTAGATGCTTGATTGACACTGGTTCATCCACGAGTATCATGAACGAGTATCATATGTTAGGCAAAAATTAGACAGAAAATGTTTCTTTCGAACACTAAACGGTGTAAACGAGATAAAATTTTTTATGACAACCCCATTCCCAAAGGAGTTTTTATGTAAAGGAACACTTCAGTGGAAACTGGTAGATTTTACTAGCGATAAGTTTTCGGCAATTATTGGCCAAAACTTTCTTGGACCATTAAAAGCTAAGATAGATAATGGGAGAAGATGCGTTGATATATCTGGAAATACATTATATTTTGAAGAATTTGAATACCCGAGCTTTATTGAAAATGTTTGTTCACTCGAACCAAAGGAGGGGGGAAATATAATCGAAAATTTGAACTTTGACCACATGAACTCTGAAGAGAAGACTTCGATATGCAAACTCGTTTTAGATTTTAAAGACTTATTTTATAAAGACGGTGAAATCCTGTCTGCAACGGACAGGGTTCAACATGAGATTATAACGACAGTCGATAATGCATTATACACGAAAATATACAGATACCCTCAAATCTATGAAAAGGAAATAGAGAGACAGATAGACGAAATGCTCAAAAACAAAATAATCAGGCAAAGCAATTCACCCTACAATAGTCCGTTATGGGTTGTCGAAAAGAAGATAGATAATTCGGGAGTTAGAAAATATAGATTAGTCATTGACTATCGTAAATTGAACCAATTTACAATCGATGATAAATTTCCTATACCTAATCTGAATTGTTTGCTGGACAAGTTAGGCAAGTCTCAATATTTCACAATACTAGATTTAGCAAAAGGGTTTTATCAAATCCCAGTCAGAGAAGAGGATAGGAAAAAGACAGCCTTTTCCACACCTTCAGGCCACTACGAATTCATAAGAATGCCGTTTGGTCTCAAGAATGCCCCTTCAACATTTCAAAGACTGATGAATTCAGTCCTTCACGATTTCATAAATAAAATATGTGTTGTCTATATGGACGACATTCTGATATTCAGCACATCATTAACCGAACACCTGACTAACATAAGAAAAATATTTTCAGCTTTGAGAAAGGCCAAACTAAAAGTACAGATAGATAAATGTAATTTCCTAAAAAGGGAAACACAGTTCTTAGGACATGTTCTAACTTCACAGGGTGTGAAACCTAATCCGGAGAAAGTTTCGATAATTAGGGAACTTCGAATACCAAAATCTGCCAAGCAGATAAAGTCTTTTTTAGGTATTACCGGATTCTACAGAAAATTTATTAAAGATTATGCCAAGATCGCTTACCCAATTACTAGATACTTGAAAAAGGATAAAACAATTAATACAAGTGATCCATGTTATTTAGTAGCTTTTGAAAAATTAAAGGACATTATAACTAATGCACCTATACTAAGATATCCCAACTTTGACAAAACCTTCAAAATTACTACAGATGCTAGCAATTACGCAATTGGCTCCGTCTTGTCACAAGAGGGACACCCAATAGCATATGCTTCTCGCACTCTGAACAGTCACGAGGCAAACTACGCAACAATTGAGAAGGAATTGCTGGCGATAGTTTGGTCTCTAAAGTACTTCAGACCTTATATTTATGGAAGAAAATTTGAGCTGGAAAGCGATCACCAACCACTTAAGTGGCTGATGACAAAATATTCTCTGAAGGATATCAGCCCCAAATTACAAAGGTGGTTAATTTGCTTGGCAGATTACAATTTCAATTTAAATTATATAAAGGGTGTAAATAACAACGTAGCTGACTTCTTGAGTAGAATAGACAACTGCGAGATAAATGTGAGTGACTCATTTGACGGTCTTAGCAGTATGTTTGATAATGGTTTAGTCGGGGATGTCGAGGACGATTTAATGTCCGTAGAAGTCCAAACCGTCCATTCGCAAGAGGAGTATTCAGGGGAATCAATACCAATTTTGGATACCGTGGTGAATCGTTTTAAGACCCAAATTATTGTCGTGGAGAATAAGGAAACACCCCTAGCAAGCATTTTTAACAACAAAAGAATCTTTATTGACAAATATGATATGGAGAACAACCTTGTTATTGATATAATTCGCAGGGAAGTAAATAAAGGAAAAGTTGGAATTTATTCATCGCTCAGCGATCACGAATATCATAAACTTCAGAAAATTATTTTAGACGAGTATGCAGATAATTTGAATACCAAGTTTGTTAAGTGTACATTTTTTGCAATTGATATTGAGAACGAAGAGGAGCTTGACAAGCAAATAGCTTTGTATCACAAAGTAGAAAGTGGACATTGTGGTATTATAGCCACATACATGGGCTTAAAGTCAAAAGTTTATAACCCGAAACTCAAATTCCACATACATAGGATTATAAACAATTGTGAAATTTGTACTGGGGGGAAATACGATCGGAAACCTATTAAGAATAAATTTTTCCTTACCACAACCCCTAAGACGACTAATGAAATCGTACATATAGACACATATGTCAATAGCAAACAATCTTTTATAATCTTTTTGGATAAATTTTCAAAACAGGCAACATGTTTTCCTCTCATGGACAGAAACAATAGAACATTGGTTGAATGCATAAGACAATTTCTAGCGATAAAGGGTAGAGTGAAAAAATTTGTTTTTGATAATGAATTCAATACAATAACCATCAAGCAATTTTTAGAAGCAGAAAATATAGATTATCATGCCACAAAACCCCATAGTCACACAGGTAACTCTGATGTGGAGAGATTGAACAACACCATAACCGAAAAAATACGGACACTAAATATAGACGAAAAATTGCCTATAATTACTCAAATGCATAAAGCAATATTTTTCTACAATGACAACTTTCACACCTCCATTAATTGTACCCCATTTGAAGCACAAAATAACACAGTAGATCACAGGATAATATATAAGCAACTAGAAAAAGTAAAAAAATCGAAAATTGAAAAAGCTAATCAAGACAGAGAATCGTATCACGAGAACAGAGAGGTGGGATTTATTAAAAACTACAAAAGTGTTAGACATAAAGAAGAACCAAAATTCAGGAAGAAAGATTTAAATAATGTCCATGTATCAAACATAAAGAGAAAAATGAAATATTAAAAAAAAAAAAAAAAAAAAAAATTCTACAAAAGTATGTATGTATATCTACTTATATATTTAAAGCATAGCATTTACGTTAAAAAACACAATTTATATATATGACAAAAAGCGTCATATAATAATATCTTAAATTTAGATATTAAATTATTTAGATAACTTAAAAATTTGCCAAAGCAAATGTAGATATAAATGGCAGCCACTATAAGTGAAAGTGAATTTTGAATTGAAAAACAATATTTTAAATTTAATTGGAAATAAACTAGCCTATACTATGTAAAACTAATGTTTTAAATTACATTAAATGAAATAAAATAAAATTCACTTAACTATATTTTAATAATACGAAAAAAAACTTGTATACAACGAACAAAATGTAATCTACACAAACATCTTTAAAAACATGTATGTTCCAAACAAATAACAAAACGTAAGCGAAAACTAAAAGACTCTTAAGCCACTCTATAAAAAATATATATATATAAGAATCCAGGAGTATTCTTTGGCAAAGAAGGGAGGAGTTACGTACCCTCTAATAAATACGACTCTGACATAAAGGAAGTGTTCATAAAATAATACGTTTAAGTTTAAGAGTTTAAGTTAAGAGTTAGTCTTAAGATCGGCCTCAAATAAAGAAGTTAAAAATAAGGCAAAACATAACTCGCGCACCAATAGTCACTTTTTCGGGATGAAATGGATTTTCCACAATCACTTCTGGGTTCTCCGAACCCCATATCCGACAATTTTGCTTGTTGGCGTAACCACCGGGTAAGAAAGGAGCTTCATCGCTGAAGAAAATGCTATTCCATTGAAAGCCCACATATGAATCACCACTTTTGGAGTAAGTTTTAACTAATTTAATGCGTTCTTCGGTTGTTAAACGATAGCAAGTATTTAACAGCTGACAGCCTTGCCAGGTGGTTTGAAACCAATAGATGGATAACCCCATATTAACCACTGTACTGGAGAGGGTTGAGAGATAAATGAAAAAAAAATTGCCAATCTTTCACAAAATATCGAAAGCATTGTGTTAATATTCTGTAACGTATTGTGTACTCTTATATTGATAAAGAATTGGAAATTTGTGTAAAGCTGTTAAGCAACTTATTACAAAATCGGACTTGAGCGCATTACACAACAATCATCGTGTGGTGTTGATTATTTGGCAGCTAATTTATAACATTTTAATCACGTAATATTTTATGATGTCCAAATGGACAGAAGCTTCTTGACCTATCTCTTTTATGGTGCAATTAATGGACATTATGGTGGAGAATATTGAACATCTACATTCCATAATATCCATAGGTTAAGAGCTCACAGTTTCAAAATGTTATTTATATAGAACACGTAATTGTGTATTGTTTATTCCAGCATAATTAAAATAAACATAAGGTAAAATTGTGATATTAATAAAAATAAATGGTGGTATTGAGTTAATTCTACAGCAACCCAAAATAGATTACGAATAAAAATTACTTTACATTAACAATAAGTTAACAGAAAAACAATCAACAATACATGTAGAAAAACAACAAATTAGTTTTGTATTGTAGAATACAAAATAATAATTGGGGATCACGTAATATGTTTTAGATTTCCTTATACACGAATGTAGACATTTACGTTTTATTACTACTAAAGTTATTAAAAGTCAACATAAAATTGCTGACAAAAGGCGTGATAAAGAGAACCTCATTAATTTTACAATAGATGGCTTTAGTAATCTGTATCTCGCGTTGAATATGTGAGCGTAACACTATTAAATGGCGTTAGAAGAATAAGATTTTGTACTCAAAAAAACTACTTAGAGAGTTTTATGATTGCTTGGCTTAGCAAAAGAAAATACTCCATATATTACAGTTTTTCTTCGAAAATGGCGACAACGCAAGCCCGGTGGCAGAAAATGTGAATAGTATTTATAGTTCTGATACCGTAACAGCCAATCAGGCGCAATTCGACTAGCTATGAAAGATCTGAATTTTCTTCAAGAACACTATCATGTAAAGCTCTCACTGAGCCAGTTGGTTTCAATCCACATTCATATAACTGGTGTATTTTAAATGGTGATATGACATAGGTTTACTAGTTTCAGATGCCAACGAGTTAGTAAGTTTCCAATTGACGCCTTCTAATTTAACAAAAACCGAAAAAAGATACGTTAAAGTCATTCAAAAGCCAAAATAATAACCGGTTGTCTTAATTATCACGATGCTCAACACTTGAAATTCACATCAGACGATCAGGCAATAAATTAAGAATATTATTTGAGCGTTATGTGGCATTTGGAAAGGGAAAATCATAGGATAGATAGGACAGATTTGTTTAAATCGATAGATCACCACCTCACGAGACCATTCTTGTAAATGAATCTCTGGCCAAAAACTTAACACCGCATTTACCTGACATGGCTCCAGCTGACTTTTTCCTCGAACCAAAGCTTAAGTTATCACTTCGAAGTAGATGAAGACATAAATGGGAATTTGCGGTGAAAACTGAAGTCGTTTTCGGAAAATGTTTTGGTCATTCGTTGGCATAAGTATTTTATTTCGAAAAGAGCTACTTTGGTGGCAATACGACAGATTTGAGTGAATAGTAAAAGTTTTGTATTTTATTGCCCAATTCGCGGTACCGTTTTGACAGAATGTGCAACTAGAAAACTCGTGAAATTTTGTCTGTTGGTTGTTTGTATCCGTATTACTTTTTTAAAAGCGCTTAAATTAAAAAGTCGTTAAAACACAAATGTGTCAATATTCAGAAAATGAACGTTCAATCACAAAAATAATTTCAGTATGGAATTGTAAAAAATTTTAAGAAAACGGTAGACATTAAACGGTGTAAAGAAATATTCAAAAAGCCACCAAATCAAAAAGAAAACAAATCACTAAAATACAATAATGGGGATACCTCGATAATAGAGCGACCATCGCAAAAATAACAAAATTTTGATTTTGTTTGTAGTATAATTTTTTTTTCTAAATCGCTAAAAACAAGAAATCGCTAAAATTAAAAAAACGCTAAAATGAAAAATCGCTAAAATGAAAAATCGCTAAAATACAAATGTATCAATATCCGGAAAACAGAGAGTACAATTACGAAAGTAATTAAATTTTGGAATTGTAAAAAAGCTTAAGAAAGCGATATGCATCATGTGGTGCAAAGAAATGCTGAAGAAATCACCGAACATACAAATCGCTAAAATGCAAAAACGTCAATATCTCTAAAATGAAGCATCCAAACAGAAAAATAACCAATGTTTGCATCCAAATGAGTGCCAGTGCTTTTCAAAATTACAAAAAACACAAAAATATGGATGTGTCAATATCTCGGAAACGGAGCGTTCTTTCGAAAAACTTCCAAGTTATTGGGATTCTAAGTGATTTGAGAAAATTGCCATCAACCACATAAATTATAAAGCCGGCAATTAAAATACGAGCAAGTTGTATTTGCTAGCATACAAATTTGTTAGTAACTCGAAAACGGATCACCTAATCGGGAAAATGACCACATTTTGATTTCTATCATATTTCACTCATTTCATATAATATATAATAAAGACTTTGTCTGCAAACCACTAAGTATTGGAATGCTTCAACAATTATAAAAAAAATATAGATTCATTCATATATTATACGCACGATCTGTTAAGGATTTGAAGTATAAATCGCAGCAGTGAAAGAAATTTTTGTTTGAGACGATAAGTCAATATCCGCCGTATATTTTGTAAAACCGATTTCAGGTAAATGTTGACCTCTCTCTTGTAAGAGGTATACGCGAGAAAACAAATTTTGCGCCACTTTTTCGGGCACAGCAGCTTGTTACTTAGTAATTTATGATTCAAACTCTTAAAATTTGTAATGATTATATTAATTTCATGTGGTTTTTATTGTTAATTCCTGTGCACATAACTTGGAACTTGAAGATGCTTCTCCAATTTTATGTCTACATCATTGGTTTAGCACTTTTTTGGGGAGTCCTTCACATGAATTGATACTTGAGACATTCAGAAATAAATATTCACTTCATTTTCGACATAAAAACAAAACAGAGGGAAGAAAATAACGGCGAAATATTAACAATAGCTTGGCATAAGGCTTTTAACAGGATTTTTATTAAGGAAACGAAATGATATTTGATTACAACATTCAGAACGAACAGATAACGAACTTTTAAGGAGAGCAGTTGTTTGCTTTTTTTCTTGAGAAATTGTGAAATTTTCTGCCATCTGCTAAATTCAATGAAAACGAAACATTTTGATGTCTTCAAAGCATCCGTTGCTGTATAATCTAATTTCGGACAAAGGTTTATGCAAAAGTTTTCAATTTAATTTGATTTATTTACAAACTAATTATTGATATAAACATAAAATTTTGTTTGTTTATTTTGAGATTTATAGTTGTTTTATTTAAGTCATTGTTAAAATTACTCATCGGTATCGACGGGATCATAATAAACATGATGACGTCTTATATTCTTTGGCACATGAGAATTTTGGCAAAATCTTGAAATATGTTCTTGAATATTTTCTATTACGTTAAACTACAGTGTGGTAGAGACATATTAAGACAACATAATCAGAAATATGCAAAGCAATCATATTTATCCAAGTAGATGTTTCTACAATACGAGTGCGGTTCCAAACCCAGTTGCCCTAACAAAGAAGACACAAAAAAGTTGTGAAAAATTTTCTTTATTTTCCAACATGATCTCTTTTTGATCGATGCACTTTTTCCGGCGATATTCAACAGCTTCTACACTCTTTTTATAAAAAGAACTGCCAAACTCCTTAAAATAGACATCACCCACAAGACTCCACCTCTTCATTGTTGGCAAATCTTTTACCACCGAGCTATTTTTTCAAGTTTGGAAATAGAAAATAGTTCGAGGGCGAATAAGGTACGTGATGAAGTGATACGGACTGTAATTCAAGAATGTGGGCTATCGCAACAATGGTTATTTGAACTGGAGTATTGTGTTAATGAAAGAATACTTTCTTTTTCACCAAATGTGTTTTTTCCATAATTCCATCACCTAAACGCCGCAATAAATTAGCATAATTTCCGCCGTTGATGGTTGTTCCTTCTAAAGGAGATTAATAAAAATTATCCCATGCGCATCCCAAAAAACAAACGCCATGACCTTGTCTGCAGATGGAACCGTCTTCGCCTTTTTCGAACAAGATTCTCCCATTCCAGTCCACTGCTTTGAATGTCCCTTTGTCTCAGGTGTGAAGTGGTGGACCAATGTCTCATCCATGATTATAAATTGACGCAAAAATTCGGCTTTATTGCGGTGAAACATCGCCAAACAATCTACTTAAACATCTTGAAGACGCTGTTTCTGCTCTTGTAAAAGCAAGCGCGGCACCCATCCTGCGCACAGCTTTCTCATCTTCAATCAATATACGATGTATAGCACTTTTTGCAATGCCTATCATTTCAGCTAGCTCACGCACCTTCAGCCGACGATCCTTCAATACCATTTTGTGGTGTCTGGCGTGGACACCTCAATTGGTCGACCACTACGGTATTCGCCTTGGCAGCTCGTACGGCTTTGTTTAAACTCTGCTACCCAATATTTTACAGTCGTAAACGAAGGAGCAGACTTCCCCAGAATAGAATGTAGCTGGAGTTTAATATTGGTTGGACTGAGGCAGTTCAAAAGGAAATATTGAATTATAAAGGGTGATTTTTTAAGATTTAAATATTTCAGGTTGGCAGCACTGGTTGGTAATGGCGTCCAAAGGCGTCTGCCAAAGTGAAAAGTGTACAGTATACTCTGCCATTTCATCATGGAATAATGAATGACCTACCACAAAGTCTAATTTTTGGTGAATGGGACTTACAAACGCTCAATGAAAATCCGCTGTTTTATGGAAAAATTGTTTTCAGCGATGAGGCTCATTTCTTGCTGAACGGATACGTAAACAAGCAAAACTGTCGCATCTGGAGTGATGAGCAACCACATGAATTACCGATGCATCCCGAGAAAACGACAGTCTGGTGTGGTTTATGGGCTTGTGACATCATCAGTCAATTTTTCTTCAAAGACGACCGTGGAAGAAACGTCAACGGCGAACGATATCGAGCCATGATACGCAATTTTCTTTTGCCCCAATTGGCTGAGTTGAACTTGGTAGACATGTGGTTTCATCAGGATGGTGCAACATGCCACACTGCTCGTGAAACAATGGATATATTGAGGAATGAATTTGACCTGTGAGTTGGCCCCTAAGATCTTGCGATTTAACGCCTTTTGATTATTTCTTGTGGGGTTATGTCAAGTCGTTAGTCTATGTGGACAAGGCGAACACTATTGAAGCCTTACAGGATAACATAACACGCGTTATTCGTGGAATACAGGCCGAAATGCTCGAAAAAGTGACGAAAAATTGGACTTCCGAATGGACATTTTGAGATGCAGCCGCGGACAACATTTACATGAAATTATCTTTAAAAATGAAAGGGCAAAGACCAATTTATCGATTCCAGTAAAAAATTTTAATACATGCAAATTTTAATAGATGCAAATTTGAGTGTTTTATTCGATTAAAAAAAAAAAAACTACGATTAAAAAATCACCCTAAATCACCGGTGATCAATTTTTTTCATGTTTACAAATTCGCTGAGATCGTTACTTTTGATGATTCAAATAAAAATACTAAATAACGTGGTGCTTTGAAACTTAAAATATATGTTTTATAAGGTTGCCACTTTTCACCAAATAAGTTTTTTCAAGCAACTGGCCTCATCTACTCGTATACTAGTTTTGGGTTTGTCCTGCTATTTTGTAAATTAACGTTGACAACTTGAAAATGGAATTACCTTTTAGCAGAGGAATTTTGTTCCATCAAAATAACGCCAAGGCAGTCACATCGATAATGACTCACCGGAAATTCTTACGCATCAATCTTATAGTCTTGATCTGGCAGCAAGTGATTTCCAACTGTCTATGGCGAATAATAATGTAGCCAGTAAAATATTCGTCACAAGAAAAGCCAATGGAAAACGACTGTCTAACTTTTCGCCATAACGGACTGGAATGCGTCTGAGAGAGGCATATTGGATTTACCTTTAAGATGGCAACAAATTATCGAACAAAATGGCCTAAATCGCATCCTACTAACTATGCTAGCTAAATAGAACCTTCAGTGGCGTCCAATAGTAATGAGTTTCCTTTTACTATACCTTAGATTGAACCACAATAATGAATGCCAGTTTGAGAAGCTGTTAGTAGACTTGTCGGCCGCTCAAAGAAAGGCTTCGGATTCGAATTCATGATCACTTGTACAATAAATCATATGTGGAGGTATCTAAAAATAAATGCGTACATAATCACAGTATTTGAATAGTTTTCCCCTCCCTCCATATAATCAATCATAAGATGTAATACAAAAATGTTTTTTTTTTTGTCTTTGCTTACGGTGAATCCATAGAAATCATTATATTCAAATTAATAGTTTTAACTCAAAAATAAATAACGTGTCAAAATCTTTTGATAATCCAATCTAAAGAATATTTTAAAAAAAAAGTTCTACAAATATTTATAGTGATTTTGAATATTTTAACCCAATGTCAGAGATTTCGAATGAAATAACCATCAATTATAATTAAGTTAATCATAGGTTGGACGTCCGTCTCACAAGTTGCGGCTTGAAACATGTCAAAATTCACGACAAAAGATAAAAACAAAATATTATTTAATTGGTCACTTTTTGAAAGTGGCTAAAAGAGAAAAAAAGTGGTCAGAACTGCAAAAAATAGTTCCTACCATTTGTTGAGATGAAACTATAAAACACGCAAATATATTTCAACAAAAAATAACACAAAAACGTTAACAATAATTATGGCAGTCCAAGCTCAAAACATATCATTATATCACCCAACAACCCGGCAAAACTTGGCGGTAATAAAGTGAAATATTAAAAAAAGAAAAAAAAGTTTACATTTGTTGTAATATCACCTAAAGGGTTATTAATTATATTTCAATTTTGGAGGTCGATTTTCAAATTTTCTTATTTGCTATACTAGTCTCAGTCAGCCAGGTCGATTTAGGCATTCAACACGATTAACACGATGCTAGCTAATGTTTAAAGAAATCCTTTTACAAATACATAAACTGACTTAATTATTGTTTTTTTACATTTCGTTTTTCTTTAGGCTGCCAGTCTTTGATTCTTTTTTCAACAAAATTATTATGTAGCAACAATAAAACATAAATAAACAAAACACTCAAAATGTTGAAAAAAGAAACAAAAACATCTGTCTACTCGTCTTGGGGTGCCAGTGAGTGAACGCCTAGCATAGCATTAAAATAAAACTATCAACAAATTTATTATTTATTCACAGCAAGAGGACCTGCCAATCATTGCCCAGCGAAACCATTCGTGTTGTGTTGTGCCAATAAACCAATTTTAAATAAAATATTATACATTTTTTTGGATGGAACTTTAGAACATTTAGAAGAGCTCAAATCCATTTAATACGTCATTTGCCCAAAATTTTCAACCAACATTTCAGCATAATTTTTCTCTGTGTGACGTCACTCGGTTGCGAATGATTAAACTATTCTAAGACACTTGTTTCGGCTGGCATCATTCATTGCGGTATTTAGAAAAAGATTTGTAATGTGTTGCGCCCTTCCCAAAACACATCATCCAAAGATGATGGCAGCCTATTCTCGTCCAGACATTTCTTAAAGAATTTATGCGATGTATAAAAGTATAAAATACTGAAATCAAACAGCCAACATTAATGTGTAAACATATTAATTCTTCACATATGTACTGTAACATTATGGATGAGGTAGATGATCATTCCGTAATTTTTGGTTTAAAAATGTGAGCTTTTTATCATAAATTTGATGAAAATTGCTTAATTTTAAGGTATGGAAATGCTTAAGTTTAAATCGATTAAAGTTACTCAAGACTTAACATTTCTCTTCAATTTCATATCTAAATAATTATGTTAAATGATATGATTTGATTCGTGGGAAACAAAAAGTTCAGGCGCAATTAAATTTTAGAAAAAAAATTCATAATATTTCAGAACTTATTGAAGGACAACACATTTCAATTCTAAATTATCATGTGAAATGATACGATTTGATTCCTGAGACACAAAAAGTTCAGCGATCATTTCCCTCAAACTTAACATTTCACCTCTATTTTAGCGATGTTAACTTTAGCTTCAATTGAAAAGATTGGCAGCCAACTAAAGCGAGGCAAATCTTCTACCACAATTTCAGTTTAATAAATATAAATTATTTCTATTGCAATTTTTGCAGCTACTAATAATAAATAAATAATAAATAAATAATAAAATAATAATAATAAATAATAATAACTTATCCCGGAAAATCCACCCATCTTGGTTTCAACTGAAGTAGCATCACTCAAATAGAGTAGAAATGTTAAGTTTGAGGGAAAAGGCAACTGAACTTTCTGTGTCTCACGAATCAAATCATATCATTTCAAATGATTACTTAGATATGAAATGTTTTGTCCTTCAATAAGTTCCGAAATATTTGGATTTTCTTCAAAAACCTCATCTCATAAAGGTAGCTGAAAGTGTGTGCTAGAAAGAGTCAATTCCTATCCCACATTTATATAGGATGGCGCATAAGTAACGCTAAAATTTGACCAGTGAATACATTTTTTGTTTAAGTCTTTTTTTATGAAATTTATGAAGGAAAGGCTCAGCACAGAATAAAGAACTAAAGTTGTTCAATTTTACTTTGAAGGTCAGCTTTCGATTATTCAGATCATATCGAAATTTCTTTCATGTTCGAAATGCTCCTAGCGCTCCAACAATTTACCGATAGGTTCAGCGTTTTGGGCAACAGGGAGTTGTCTGTGATCTTCCGCGTGCTGGAAGACATCGTGCAGTTCGAAATGAGGTGGCCATTGCTCGAATGCAAGCAAGTATTGAGGAAAACCTCGAAACTTCCACCAGGCGACGTTCTCAGCAATTAGAGATGTCTAGGCGGCCTTTGCAAAGAATTGTACATATGTTACATCTTTTCCCATATAAGATGCAATTGGTTCACGAGTTAAAACCAAATGATGCAAAAGAATGCATTCAATATAGTCGCCGTTAACGTTACCTATGCGCCACCCTTTCGAAGGTACTATAACTGATGATAAGAGTTGGATTTGCATGCCTTTGGCATGTAAACCAGTCAACAAACTTCGGAATGGTGTCTTCCAATTGAGCGAAAAGCGAAAAATCTACCTCAAACACGATCAAAAGTCAATTTAGTATTGACTATTTTCTTTGATTATCGCAATATTATGCACTTGGGGTTCTTGCCAGAAGGTTATACGGTAAATAAAGTATATTATCTGGACGCTGTGCGGCGTTTTTTGGGAGAGAAAATTTATCGAAAAGAGCAGACTTCAAGAAAGTAAAATCATGGATTTTGCGCAGCGATCATACATCTCTCACAAAGCTATGATAAATAAATTCCTAAAAACTAAAAACTTAACAAACGGGGCGGTCCCAAAACTACCTGAACTGACGTATACGAGTAGGCGGCGTCAGTAGATAAAAAAAAATTATTTTGGTAAAATGTGGCAACTTTATAAAATATATATTTTAAGTTTTAAGGCGACACGTTGTTTAGTATATTTATTTGAGCCATCAAAAGTAGACGATCTCAGTGAGTTCGTAAACATGGAAGAAATTGCTTACTTTTATGTAATTCAATATTTACATTTGAAAGGTCCCAATCCAATTGATATTAAAGCCGAGCTAGATTCTACTCTAGGGGAGTCTACTACTTCGTTTACGACTGTAAAATATTGGGTAGCAGAGTTTAACCGAGGCCGTATAAGCTGCCTAGACGAACAACATTAGTGTGATACCAATTTAAGTGACCACGCCAGGCACTGGTAAGAAAATCCACAAAATGGTGTTGGATGATCGTTGGCTGAAGGTGCGTGAGCTAGCTGAAATGATAGGTATCTCAAAACGTACTATATATGTACATCATATATTGACCGAAGATTTGAATATGAGAAAGCTGTGGGCAAGATGGGTGCCGCGCTTGCTTTTAATAGAGCAAAAACAACGTCGTAAAGATGTTTAAGTAGAGTGTTTGGCGATGTTTCACCGCAATAAAGCCGGATTTTTTCATCGATTTATAACCATGGGTGAGACACGGGTTCAGAACTTCACATCTGAAAGAAAGCATTAGTCAAAGTCGTGGACTGAAATGAAAGAATCGTGTGCGAAGAAGGCGAAGACGGTTCCATCCGCAGGTAGGTTCATGACGTCGGTTTCTTGCGATGCGCATGGGATTATTTTTATTCATTTTCTTAAGAAAGAAAACCCCATCAACGGCGAATATTATGGTAATTTATTTCATCGTTTGGTGATGAAACTGTGGAAAAGGTGGCATTTGGCGAAAAAAAAGAGTTGTTTCATCAAGACAATGCTCCAGTTCACATATCCACTATTGCGATGGCCGAAATTAATTAATTGAAGATGGAATTGCTTCATCACGCACCTTATTTGCAGGATTTTGCTTCCTCGGACTATTTTCTATTTCTATACGTGAAAAAATGGCTCGTTGGCAAAAGATTTGCCAACAATGAAGAGGTGGAGTCGGCGGTTGAGGGCTGTTTTAAAGAGTGTGACAATTCTTAGTATATACAGCGTATAGGAACTACTGAATATAGCTAGAAAAGATGTATCGAGCTAAAAGGAGATTATGTTGAAAAATAAATAACAATTGTCCCAAATTTAGCGTGCCCTCTTTGCTATGTCGGCTAGTTTTGGAATTCGTATCATCGAACAATCACTTTGCATACGCCTGGTATGAGTCCGGCTGAAATTTGTCTCCTTTCAAAACTAAAATTGATATTTCTAGGTACCCGTTTTCGGTCTGTAGAAGACATAAAAGAGAACTCGCCACAAGAACTGAAGTGTTTTGACGATTTCGATGATTAGGGTGGTACACTGACATAAAAGTATTGTTTCGGAAGGGGCCTACTTTGAAAGCGATACAATAGATTTTAATGAATTATAAATATTTCGTATTTTATTGATCAATTCCCGGTGATTTTTTGACAGCATCCATTATTTTCTATGTTCAACAAATAACCAATTAAATAAGGAAGTAAAGGATTATGATGGCCCTTTATAGTCATTTCGAAAGGACAATTTTCTTAGATTTTTTTGATGTTCTTAATGAAAATCCAACTCGATGGAATTATGAATAACAACAAACAATATTTGTATTATGTACATGTATATACTCGTATACATATATACATATGTATATGTATATATATATAATATATGAAATGTATTTCTGATCCAATTAACTGTTTATGGCTAAATAAACAATCAACACACAGTTGCAATAATAACAGTAACAACAACCAACCAACCAAATTGAAAGCAGTAACAAGTAACACGAATATCTAATATAACCGATACTAACACATAGACAATAAACCAGCCAGGATGCCATCAATGGACAAGATTGTATAACAACGTAAACACACACACAAAGAGAAGTAAGCAAATGCATTATATAAATGATAAAAATAACGATAAGTCTACACTCACACATACAAGCACTCACTCATCATAGGTTATTTGCATTTACACAAAGCAACAAAAGTATTTAATACAAATAAACACTCACTAACAATGGTAAGATGAAGATAAATATCATACACACACAACATGTATATGTATGTACAACAAGGCACACACACAGCCTTTTACTCACACAAAGGACGAAACGACAACACTTCAAGTAAAGGCCAATACAATCATGTAAACTGAGAGTCCGACGAGGGACTAGAATCAGGCACAAGCATTAAGCAAAGCAAGAGGAGGTGGTGGCAGGGGAGACGGCCGACCGTTTGCGAAAAAGCCTTAAGGTCATACGATGATGTTAAATCATGCATACGTTGTCGATGAGCCTGTGTGTGAGTGGCTTATGTTTGATCATTAAATGACCAAAGGACTCTAGGGGGCACACACACACACAATGAAAGAGGGAGAGTAAGTTGCTGTTTGGTACATTAAATATAATATAAACATTTGACAACATTCATTTTGATGTTACTGCACAAATGCTTTAAGCAGCAATTAGAACATAAAATGCTTAACATCCACCACCAATCCCTCCCACATTCGAATGCCGCACATCAAATATCCATATTCCAAACCCTACAGAGGCAAACTTTGCTCCGAACTTGGGCCAAGGAAGAAAAGCTTCATCTTAATGCCCATAAAGTCACATTTTCTAAAATTTTATTATAATGATAATCATGGATTGCAAAACAGCCGAGCCAAAAGCACAACTCTCAAACAGAGTGAAGGACGAATCGAGAGACAAAAAAAAAAAAAAAAGCGAGAGACGAAGCACAAATAAACCCTTTTTTCACCTTTACCTAAAAAATCCGGGGAAAAGGAAATTATAAAGAGAGCACCCTTGCCACTCAGCAAATAAAAATAAAAAAAAAATCTCTACATCATTCACCTTTAAGCAATGTATGCCATTAAAACGCTAAGAGTTGGGGAGGTGCAAATGATAAACCTAAAAACATGAATGGAAGAATATCTGTACGTCCCGTGTCAATCCTCCGGGACCCACCCCCTTCAAATGGAGATTATTATGAATGGGCAAAAAATAAGGGACAAGTGTCCTTTTTTTTCTTTCGAAAAGATTGTTTATTTACAGTTTGTTGTTATGTCTTTTCTATAATGTAACACACTAACATCAGTTTGGCAAAACACATAAATAATCTCAATCCTTTTTTTTTGAATATTTTTCTTTTCACTCGCGTTTGCAGTTATCCTGAACAAATAAAAAGTGTCCCTTGAGAAGGTCCTGTAATAAATGGTGGATTTAGAAAAGTTAAATGAAATTAGTATAAACATCCGAGTGCTTGCAACATGATTTTAGGAACAAAAAAAATATATTAATTAATCATAAATGCTACATATGGAAGGAGTGAACGAGCGCCACAAAAATTAAGAACCACTACATATTTTAAGTGCCTCTAAACATGCAGTAAAATATGGAAATGTGGTCACGGATATATAGAGTGTGGACCACATATATTCCCAGAATCATTTATAAGTGGAGAGATAAGCCTAAACATGGATAGATAGGTAGAGTGGCAATGTTACAGCTTATATAGGGTGGCGCATAAGTAACGTTAATATTTGAAGAAGAAAGAAGAAGAATTAACTAAATAATACTTGGGAAATTTATGATGGAAAGGCTCAGCACAGAACAAAGAACCAAAGTTATTCAATTTTACTTTGAAAGTCAGCATTCGAGTATTCAGATCATATCGAAATTTCTTTCATGTTCGAAATGCTCTTAGTGCTTCAACAATTTACCGATTGGTTCAGCGTTTTGGTCAACAAGGGGCTGTCTGTGATCCTCCGCGTGCTGGAAGACCTCGTGCAGTTCGAAATCAAGTGACAATTGCTCGAGTGCAAGTAAGTATAGGGGAAAACCCCGAAACTTCCACCAGGCGACGTTCTCAGCAGTTAGAGATGTCTAGGCGGTCTTTGCGAAGAATTTTAAATATGTTACATCTTTTCTCATACAAGATGCAATTGGTTCACGAGTTAAAACTAAATGATGCACAAGAACACATCCAATAGAGTAGCCGTTAACGTTACTTATGCGCCACTCTATAGATAATAAATTTACGATACTCTGTATGGACTAAACAAAACAACTTCCTTTCCACCCATAAATGAGATACGGAAGAGCTTCTCGCATTCAGTGAGCTTACGCGCATTTCAATTTTAGACTCACTCTGACTATTTACGGCGATTGTATACCCCACAATTTGAGAAATATTTATTAGTCTTGTCGATTACTACTTCAACTGTTCGTCAAACACGTCAAGATGACCGCCGCTCAAATAACGACAGGCGGCTGTATCGTGGATTGAACCCACGATCATGCCAAAGACTGTCGCGTGTACTAACCACCGTCACATTATATGGATCACACCTATATGAGTACAAACTAACCAATCGATTAATTAACTAGACTCTCTTAAGAAAGACACATACTAAGATTTAGCAAACACTAATCCCACCTCTCCCACGGACCACGAAAACTGTCGAGGCAGGAAATACTCTATTAAGTATATGGTCTAGGTGATATGTATATGGTTATGGTCTAGGTATATGGTTAAGAGAGAGCATCAGCAATGCATAAATTGCATGACTTTTATGCTTATACGAGGGCGGACCCAGAACTAACAAAAGAGACAAAAAGGAGTTATTCTAATTTTTCAATATAATTTCTTTTTAGCTCGATATCCAATAGCTTCTATGTTCTGTTTATAGTAAAAACTGTTAAACTCCTTAAAATAGCCATCAACCGCAGACTCCACCTCTTCGTTGTTGGCAAATATTTTACCAGCGAGCCACTTTTTGAAGTTTGGAAGTAAAAAATAGTCCGAGGGATCTAAATCTAGCGAATAAGTTGAGTGATGAAACAATTCGAACTTTAATTCATTAATTTTAGCCATCCCAACAGTGGATGTGCAAACTGTAGCATTGTCTTGATGAAACAACACTTTCTTTTTCGCCAATCGCCGCCATTTTTCAATAATTTCATTACCAAAATGCTGCAACATATTAGCATAATATTTGCAATTGATGGTTTTTCCTTTCTGACGCCAAGATCTTGCCTGCAGATGGAACCATCTTCGCCTTCTTTGGACACGATTCACCCTTTCCAGCCCACTGCTTCGACTGCTGCTTTGACTCCGGTGCGAAGTGGTGGACCCATGTCGCATCCATAGTTATAAGTCGACGCCAAATTTCGGCTTTGTTGCGGTGAAACGTCGCCAAACACTCTACTGAAATATCTCCACGAAGTTGTTTGTGCTGTATTGAAAGCAAGCGCGGCGCCCATCTTGCGCACAGCTTTCTAATCTTCAAATCTTAGGTCAAAATACGATGTACAGCACTTTTTGAAATGCCTGTCATTTCAGCTAGCTCACTCACCTTCAGCCGACGATCATCAAATACCATTTTGTAGATTGGACACCTCAATTGGTCACCCACTACGGTGTTCGTCTTGAGAGCTCGTACGGCCTCGTTTAAACTCTGCTGCCCAACATTTTATAGTCTCAAACGAAGGAGCAGACTAACCTTGAGTTAAATCTAGCTCGGCATTAATATTGACTGGACTGAGACTTTTCAAATGGAAATATTGAATTACATAAAGGCGACCAAATTTTTCCATGTTTAGAAATTCACTGAGGTCGTTTATTTTTGATGGCTTAAATAAAAATACCAAACAACGTGGCGCCTTCAAACTTAAAATATGTTTTATAAGGTTGCCACTTTTCATCAAAATAATTTTTTCCAAACTACTGGCACGATGAACGGCGCTAAAAATCGGAGGGGTTTCGCAATCCCTCTATCTAGTTAAATACCTGAAATTAAAATCACCTGTTTTAACCTCTTTAGCTGACAAAATTTGAGTTAAGTTTTTTCTGTGTTTTTTTTTTTTTTTGTTTTTCTAATAAATATTGTTATTATTATTATTACTATTATTATTTTTTTTTCTTGTAAAACTAACTACAGTAGCACTCTGTGTAACAACGACAAGTTCTTGCGGTGATGAAAGAATGGACCAAGGAAAGAATTAAAGAATCTCAAAATTCTAGAAAAGCTACAGCTATCCCGATTTAGAATACTAGTTTTAAAGTCGATGGCACTGTTAGAAGCACAAGTAGGCCAAAATTTCACAAAATATCATGGCCTTTTTGATAAGTATTTTGAGGCGTTAGCATTTTAGTAGATTCCACTCCTGGATGCAATTTTAAATCCATACAAAATCGAATCTGATATGAAATTTGATTAAGTACATTCATCTGGAAAAATACAAATTTTTCCCTTGAAGTTTTTTATTCGTTGTGCTAAGCAAAACAGCCCTATACACGGGTTTTTAATATTTTTAATATTACTTTTACTCCCAAGCGTATAACTACTTGGAGCCTGTTATTATATAAAAAAAAACACTGCAAAAATTCACATTTAGTAATGGACAAAAAATATTCGATCTGAAACAAATCAGAGTATAATTCTTAAAACTCTTAAAATTTTAAATATAAAACAGTTCCATAAATTTTTAGAGTTCCATAAATTTTTAGAGTATTGTTCGCATCTTTACATATGTTAGTCGCAATAAATATCCTGCTAATACAAAGTTGCCCCGAAGAAAAGGGGCATGGGTTACCATTTGGTGGTTTCAAAACCACCGGTCTGGCAAGGCTGTCAATTATTAAATACCTATCATCTGAAGTGTTATTTATTTAGTGAAAGGTTTTCCCATTTACGAATATGGATCGTTCAACTACCGAAGAATGCTTTAAAATAGTTAAAAATTACTACAACAGAAGTGATTCAAGCGTGATTCAATACGACCGATTTTGGCATTATTGCATGAGAAGTTTCCAGAAAGCGTAATTTCACGTTTTGACGATGTGAATTGGCTACCAAGACCATGTGGTTTGACGCCATTAGACTTTTTGTCTAACAATGAAGCATTTGAAAACCAACATTTGTCAAGTAATTGCCGAGATACCGCCTGAAATACGCGAAAAAGTGGTCAAAAACTACCTCAAAAAGATCCACATCTATAACCATATAAATAGCATTGCATTTTGTATATAATGGCATGGACGAAGCATTATAATGAAGTAAAAGTTATGTGTGTTTTATTTAACTTTACTTTTGAAACTGACAGATGGAGAACCCGGCACTATCTCTGGCCATGAAAACTGTTTCAGATACGCTAATAATAGTAATTTTAAAAATTGTATTCTAAAGCAATTGGATCTAATATAAAAAATAAAAAAATGGTGTTCACTAAATAAGGACTACACTTTTCATAATTGTTATGAATTCGTGAATCAAATTATATATCTCGAAATATTTATCTTATTCAGCAAGAACTTTAAATATGGATAAAAGTCTTACTTTTTAGGTGTCAACTCAACTATTGACCTCAATAAATGTTAATGTATCTCAGTTAAAAGAATTTTCAAAAATTTTCTTACAAGTTTTAGCTTTTTCTGAAATTTTGACGCCTATCTTTTAATTTTCTTTTTTCGCGAAAATATCGTATACATCAGTTATCTATATAAACTTATAACCAACTCCTCCGAGTTATTCCATTTAACGCCACAGCAATTATCCAATTATCCTTCTAGATGATCACGTACTGCTTACGTTCTCCCACATACCAAATCGAAGGGGCTTTTGTTACTTCATTCTCAAGAATATCGATGAGAGCCCACAAGGCAGGCAAAGTCTAACTCCTGGAAATTTCAGCCTAGCAAGGATTTCCCTGCACGATCTCTCCCCCTATGATGTGCATCAATTCGATAAGACAATCGCCAATTTCAAATACCCAATTAATAATGATCTCTGCAATCCAAGGAAGAGCAGGTACTTCAGCCTGAAGAACACTGCGGTCATCAGCCAATCTGAAGGAGCGGATAATTTGCAGGTCCTAACTGTAAACTCTAGCTCCTCTTGCACACTCCAGAGCTAATCCTACTTGGGGGAAGACAATCCATTACTTCCTGACTCTGCGACACTAATTATTGTTATTTATTACTTATGTACATTATTAATGTATAATTTAATAATTATGTACAAGAGTCTGTACATAAACTGTTGGTTCGATTTGTTTCAAACACGAGAGAGTAATAGAGAGTTTCATCCGAATTTTCAATTCACTACCCGAATTGGATCTGATATTTTGGTCGCACTGCGATTTAAGCAAGGTTCCAGATTACATCCTAGTGTCTAGAGAAGTGTTTGTAGACATTTACGTATGCAAATTCATCTACCAAAACGAACATAAATTGTCCTTTTCGATATCACCAAATATACATTTTACTATCTCTTTTTCAAAGCTTTAGAAGACCATCATCTCCATTTTAAAATTTTCACCAATGCTGTACATATCGCAAGCGTAAGCAGCTACCATATGGCTTTTACTGAAAATAATACCAACTATGTTCGCTGCAACCATTTTCTTTCCTTTAAGGAAGTTGATGATGGTAAGCTGTCGTCCTCCTCAAGTTACAAACTTGTCACTATCTATTTTCATAACTTGCAACCCTTTCTCTATTTCGGTTAACATGTAACGATACGGGTATATAAAGTTACAGCTTGAAATACATTTAATGTGCGATAGGGGGAGTGCGAGTCATTTCAATTTATGACTTGCACGTATTACATACACGCAAGTGTATAATGTGGCTAACCAATGAAATGGAAATTACTAATTCAATACATAATTTAAAGCAAATAACTTTTTGCGAATATTTGTTTATTTTACAGCCATAAATGTACACAGTAAGGATACCTTCGGATTCCTGTTGCATGAATTTACCGTCACAAAATTTTTACACAAAATTTTACTCACATATTTGGTACATCTTAAAGATATTCGTGAAAACTTACCTGAAAAAAAATAGAAAATTTTAATCAGTAATAAGTTAAAAACATTAATATTGTTACTACAGTAATGTTACATTTACCGCAGAGCACGGATTATGCAGCCATTTAATTTAAAAATTTAATTATATGGCGATATTAAAGTATCTTCCTCCATCCCAGCTTAATATTTAATATATTCAGTTTTCATAATATTTAGTTTTCACAAAGGGAAGCTGACTATAATCAAGAAATGATCCTACTCTTTAATAAGCCAAACGTTTGTATGGGTTACTTAATTCGGCGAGCACGGAATCTATTTTTGAAAAGTTTGCCATTACATTTTTTAGGAAACAATGTCCCTTTCCTGAAATGTTAATTACTCCATTAAATAATAATCAATTATAATCAACATAAAATAGAACAAATTCCCTTACATCACATTCTACTTTCAAGTTAACTGAAAGTAACCCAAGATTTCATGACGTTCTCCCGAATATCGTTTTTAGAAGCTTTACTAGACTTGTCAATAACCCGTCTACTCGAAGAACTCCAAAACTGAATTCAGTTCTTGCTAGATATTTCGAAGATTCGTCCTAATTTCAAATTGTATCACCTGTGATCCATAGTGAAGAGGACGATATATCGACCCATAGCTAAGCAAGTGGGCGTGTGATATAATATATTCTAGGCCCTGATTTTGAGGTTATTTTGCGGTCTAACAAAATAATAATAATAGAATTCATGAAAACGTAATATGATAAAAAAAGTTCTTTTTGTAACAAGAACTACTACAGAAATTTCGGTGAATTGAACCAGCATCCATTGCATTGACAAACAAATGTGCAAAGTGCCCGAAGGGGCGTGACAAATCGCTTGGTTCTTGCCAAAACTTAATTAACACAACTTACTTGTTAACTCACTGTCTCCCCTGTAGGCAAACGGTTTCCCAACGTGGATTTTTATTAAATAGATTATTTTATGTGTGTGATTTTCTAAAAGGAGTGCCAATGCAGTCCATTTTCACACGCAGAACTCTGTTTAATAAATGTCTGTTATCGTGTGCTAAATTACACTGAATTTAGGGCATTTGTATGAACCTAAGAATATGTGGATCAAATTACACAATTATATACCTATATAAGTATAGGGGGGTTCCAGTAAGGACTACTACGATTTTTTTCAGATTTCACCAATCTTTTCCATCTAATGCAAATTAATCAAAATTACTGCAGTCTACGACTTAGGATTCGGAAATTTTGATAAATTTCCCAATTTGTATGGGCGATACCAAAATGACCGCTGCACTGCAGTCTTTTCTTGTTCTCAAAATGTACTTTATTAAACGCTTGATTTGTGTAAGATTTAACTGAGTTCAGTACTACTGTTTGAAAGATATAAACCTAAGAACATGTGGGTGATATCGATCATTCGTGTGATATGTATAAGAAATGGCTATGTGGTTGATATTTCTGAATTTATATAGAGAATTATAATCCAAATTAATGCGATGGACAAAAATCCATTCTACCACTGCCTACTAGTCAGATATTACTGAGGTGAGATTGAATTACAGAAAATTGACTAATTTTTATGGGAAGTACAAGAAAAGGTGTGACCATGAAACTCCACTTTCATGCTAAGTCTTTACTTTGGCAAATATTTTAAATTCAATTTTGCCAAGTTTGACTGATTAAAACTAAAAATACTCGTATGTAAATTATATCGATTATTTGTCTAGGAGGTGTCCGAATGGACGTAGAAATTCAGTCTTTTTTATTTCTAGAACTAAACATATTAAACGCATGATGTGTAAGAAATTTGTTTGAACTTAATTCAACCGTTTGAAAGATATGAACCTAAGAATATATAAGTTAAATCGGTCCTTTGGTTGAAAGATACCAAATAGTTTTGTTTACTTGTCATTAGACATTATAAGTCAATGCAATGGCCCAAACTTTAATTTTTGCAGAATTGGGAGTTATGGGGAAAAATGTAATTTGGGGGAAAAATGTGTATGCCAAGCACCAGAAGGGGCGGGCCGATATGCAATCACTGCTGCTCTCTTTAACTAAGATATTAGACTGTGCCTGATTTTAAGAAGTTTCAATGTCGCTTAATCGATTTAAAAAGTCGTAAATCACATTTGGTTAAGATACTTGAAAATTTAAACATTTTATTCGTGCATGTTAAATACATGTTTGCCATATCAAATAATGTCTGTGGTCACAAAGAAAAATGAGTGGAATTAGGATAATGCCGTGTTTATTCATTGTACTTATTCGGATGCATATTTACGTCCAATCTAAATTCCCAAATTCGGTATAATTCACAAGTTATAAAATTTTTTTTCTAAACAACGATTTTTCATAAATTACGTAGTATCTCCAATATTGATACTAGTAAGAACACATTTTTTGATATTATTATTTTTTGATGGGCTAAATTTATTCATCTATTCACTCTGGGGATTGGATGGGTTAAATCATTCAATGCACATAATTTGAAAACCCCTCGAAGTGCTAACAAAGGTCAAGGCGGAACTAAGTCATCACTAACACCCTCCTTGCTGCTACACCTATACCTCCAATTAATGACAACTCCGAACATTAGTCATTTAGTTATGTAAGTGATTGTAAGCCAGGGTTTTTTAATTAATTAGTGTTTCGTCAAAACCAGTTGTTGACCAGCCATTTTTGAAAACATTTGTTAAACAATGGAATTCTATATTTTGCGATGTAAACTTGTATTCTAAAAAAATAGAATTAAAGTGTGGAAGATTAAATTTCTAAACAAAAATTATTGCAACTTCTTTGATCCATTTGTTTTTATAGGAGAAAATCGCCGAACACGCAAAACACTCTGTCTTATTTATGCCTCTCAAAAACAAACTAAACATGCTATACGGATAAAACCGTCAACATATCTTCGAGACGATTGTAGGCAACATAAAAGAAAAATAATAATCGAAAGTCGAATGTACGTAGCCCGCGAAATTTGATTTTTTTTTTACAACACACCTCGTATATAGCAAACAACTCCCCTTTTACGATAAAAAAAAATCTCTGATTCTAGTAAATTTGTTCAATTTCTCATGTAAGTCTTAAGGCGTTACCACTCGGGCTGTATTTTAAGACAACATCATTGTGAGAAATTTCACAATTTTGCCTTCAATTCCAACAGTATCTTCTTTTCATTTCGTAGAAAAATAATATTGTTTTCCATCCAAATGAGTATTTGAAAGAAAAATAATCATAAGCAAAATAATAACAACAAACATAATTGAATACTTCCCTTCCTAAATTGTATCTCCCTCTCTATCTCCATTTCTCTCTTCGCCCAACATTCATCATGGTAAAATCATATATGAAGGAATATTTGAATATTTATTTTTCATCTAAATACTTTAAATTCTCATCAACTGCGTCTCATAAAATTCACATTCTCCAGAGACTTAGACAGTAGCCAAATAAACATTCAATGAGACCGTACTAAGAAGGCTACCAGGCTTCCATACAAGATTTTTTATGATCCCTCATCATCACCGCCATCATCCATCCATTGCATAGCATTGAAGTAAAAGAAGAAAATATAAAATAGCTTCCACTCTTCCCTCTCTCTCTGGCTGGATTACTTTGTGTGGAGGAATGAATCGTTAAAACAAAATGTTTGTTTATTTTACAAGTGGTAAATATTTATCTATATGCAGTCCTCCCCTATCCATTCCATGTCCTGTTTGCTAAATATGTTCTTATAGGAATTTCTATGCTGCGGCGGAATAGCGCATGATGGTGCCGCCGTATTCTTCCCATTTGCAAGGCGAACAAATGAAAATTGACTTTCTCAGTAGACCTTTAAGAAAGTCCATAAATCGCTTTTATGTTAATTGAGTTCTTAAAGTGGAAGTTACTTAGAACTTAAGCTGAAGCATGGAGAGGATGTCGTTATTTTTGTTTTTTTTTTCTGTCTTTGCATCATGTGGAAGTTCTTATACGTTATTGTTATTTTATTATTATGTTTTTTTTTATTTCACTGACCAATTATCGTGTCATAATTGCACACAAATCGGATTTGAAGGGTCCAGGTAAGTTTGTGATTGCGGAGTAGGGGGGTGCGAAAAGTTAAGTCCGGTGATTTTTTATGACAGGAAATCTTAGCTTTGTAAATAATGCGCAATGCTTGTGAACGTAAAAAAATCATTACCGCTGGCAAACTGAAGAGGTTTACATAAAAAATACAACAAATAATAAGTAACTGATTAGAGGTCGAAATAAAGCGTGGCACACACCGCTCGGACATGAATGTGATTATCGCTTGTCATTGATAAGTTCTATCTGTTTGTTGCCGTTCTTAACACGAAATAATGAAGTAGTAACTTAAAACAATTTTGCCTTAAACTTCATTTCAGTCACGCGAAGAAAAATTTGTCAGACCTTTACAAGTTTGACCAGTACGTGGCTCTCTTACACCTGCAGAAACACTTCGATGTGTGTGCTAATGTTTCTTTACTTTGTTAATTTGTAAAGATGACATATCAAATGTTTTTTGTTGTTGTTGATGGACCAAATAAACCTACTCTTTGTTGTTTTGAAAACTATGTAATTTTTTTTTTCCTGTAAAAATTTTTGTAATCAAAATTATTAGCATCCGGCATAAAAAGTACATCCGTGGAAGTAGGAATTCAGCACAATTTTTGAAGCAAAGTGATGGAAATTTGGATAATCTTTAACGAACATAACATAGGCTTGTCATAGAAAGGAAGCAGTTTTTAATAGAGTGTTTTTTCCCCGTTCTCATGAGTGAGTTATCCGAGCAATGAAAAAGCAGCAGTCATTTTGTCTCACTTTTTTATTCATATGCTTGTCACATGAATGAAGCAGTTTTTAATGGAGTGCCCTCTTCACATCTTCAGGAGTGAGTTATCAGAGCAATAAAGAAGCAGCAGTGATTTTGTCCTACTTTTTCATTCGAACAAAGAAATTTTTGTTTTGGAACAGAGCCTTCAGACAGAAATGACACTAAATTAAAATTGTTTCCATTAAATGTGATTATCTGGCAATAAAATTCAAACAAATTAATAGTATTTGGGTACAATGAAGTTTACTAAAAACAAACGAGTTTGTTCAGAATTGGAAGTGGTATAAAAGCGCTTCTTTGGAAACGATATATATGCATATGTTGTACTTTTGTAAGTGATGGAAATGTTATTGTTTTTGAAGGATTTACGCCTTTTTTTTACTGGGAAAATCACATCCTCACCACTTCTATAGAAGCAATCCATGTATATTTAACACTTTCAACGAAACAACTTTGAACCGCTTCCACACCCGCCATGATGAAAACCCGATTTTATATTCATTTGTGACTCCTAACAACAAAAACAAAATGTGTTCCTACGAAGTATACTAAAAACCATTTTTAAAGGACATAATATGATCCGAAGATGTCATTTTTGATAGTCGGCTTAAAGAAGCTCATTTTAAGTTTTGATTTACCCTCCTTAATACAATGATCGATATGCAAAACTTGTCATCCTATTTATAAAAACTACAAATATTCAGAGACCAAATGAAACATATACGAGGTGTGTTCAAAAAAATAAGGTAATTCATAATTTTTCTCAAAAAATATTTATTTATTTCATCAATTTCTCTTTAATCTCCTTCAAAGTAGTCCCCCTCAGATATAATACACTTGTGCCAGCGTTTCTTCCAATCCTCGAAGCAGTTCTGATATGCACTTTTTGGTATGTCATTGAGCTCTTTCAGCGATTGGATCTTTATTTTCTCAATCGTCGCAAAACGCCGTCCTTTAGTGGGTCTCTTCAATCTTGGGAACAGGAAAAAGTCGCAGGTGGCCAAATCTGGTGAATGCGATGGCTGAGGCATGATAACTGTGTTGTTTTTGGCCAAATAATCTCTCACCAGCATAGATGAGTGAGGAGGTGCATTATCATGACGCAAAAGCCATGAATTTTTTTCCCACAATTCCGGGCGTTTTTTTCGTATTGCTTCACACAAACGGCGCATAGCTTCAAGGTAATACTCCTTATTTACGGTACAACCTTGTGGTAAGAACTCCTGATGCACTATGCCATGGTAATCAAAGAAAACAGTGAGCAAAACCTTGACATTTGATCGAACTTGGCGTGCTTTTTTGGTCCTGGCTCTCCTGGAATCTTCCATTGGGATGATTGAGCTTTGGTTTCGATGTCATAACTATATACCCATGATTCGATAACTGATAATTTCGACCGATGATGGGTTTTTGTGGGAGTACTTTTAAGTCACCTATTATACATATAGATTGATTTCTTAGCATAAAAAACTATACAACTTCTTCTGAAAAATGCTCTCAAACTGGAAAATTCAATAAACAAAATTATGGATGAAGAGATTTTATTACTAAAAAATAAGGAGATACAAATGTATTATAAGATTATAATAATGGTAAATGTTAATATTAAAAATGAAATTTACATATTTTTCAACATTGTAACTATTGATATGTGATATAAAAGCTATCGCTTTGACAGAAGTTAATTATGTACCAACTGGAATGCCTTCCAAAGCCAATGTCATTTAGTGGAACGTACTTGAATGCTGCATAGCACGGCAACAATCGCCTACGGTAATTGTATTCATCACTTGGTCGACGATACTCTCCATATATGCCAATCTTTACTCTCCTGTGTTTGGGAGGCTTACTAAAGAAAGCCCCATTTTCAATTTTTATTTTTTATTTTGTCCCATATACTAAAATAATAAATTAAAAATTACTCATTGTACATGTTAAGGTGTAGAGCATGCTATGGTCGAATTAAACCTACGTTTTTTTACATTTCAAATGACAAATTTGGAATATCAATTGAAGTGTTTCGAATTTCAATTGAGTTGTTTTGAATTTCATTTTATGTGATTAGAATTTCAATTGATGTCTTTTCAATTTCAATTGATGAGTTTTGAATTTCAATTTGTAAGTATCGAATTTCAATTGATGTCTTTTGAATTTCATTTGGTGTCTTTTGAATTTCAATTGATGTCTTTTAAATTTCAATTGATGAGTTTTAAATTTCAATTGATTAGTTTCGAATTTCAATTGATGTCTTTTGAATTTCAAATGGAAATTTTGATTTTCAATTGGATGCCTTTTGAGCTTCAAATTGAAATTTTGATTTTCAATTGATGTCTTTTGAAATTCAAATGGAAATTTTGATTTTCAACTGATGTCTTTTGAATTTCAAATGGAAATTTTGATTTTCCAATTGATGTGTTTCGAATTTCAAATGGAATTCTTCGAATTTTAATTGGAAATGGTGTAGAGTGCAATGCCGTTCACAAAAATCCTTTATTTCTTACGTTATTCTAATATTATTCTCTTATGTACTGCAAGAAAACAACACCAACCATGTTTTCACTGTGAGTAACTGAATAATTGGAATGTCTTTCCTTACAATTTTTTTTTAATCGCAAAATGCTCATTTCACCTCGAAATTTCCACACATTTCATCCCGTAATGGCATCATTATTTAAACGTTATAGAATCCGTTTTAAATTCAATTTTCTTAGCAAATTGAATTTCAACAGCAAAAAAAAAAAAAAAAAAAAACAGAACCGCCAAAATATGATTTAAGATTAATTACATTTAGCTAAATCCTCTTTCGGAGGATACAGGGCAAAAGGGCACATAGACATACATCTGCTGATGCATCATCATCAAATGCTGCTGATGATGATGATGGCCAAATTGCATACACACACACACACACACACACGTAGCCATTTATCATTGGCCTTCCATGCCAATGTGGCAGTGTCTGTGTGTGATGGCATTTAGGAGGAACTAATTAACAATTACGGTTACCACTGCCACTAGGAGGCAAGCAGTGTTTGCCTGGACCTCCTCTAACTGGCCATCTCATATGTGAAAGGGCAACAAACCGTGACCGAAATGGAAAAGGTAAGCGAAAATTTCGTTCGAAAATTTATGGAAATTAATTGAATTTACGCTAAAATTTTATTTTGTGCAAATTAAGCACAAAATTTTCCGACACATATGTGGCTCGCTCTACGCCCTCCTGTGAGTGTTTGTGTGTGGAAAAGGGCATTTTCTGTCTATGTAGAGATGTTTATGGTATGGGTGGAAAAGTCCAGTCTGCCAGCCATCCGCCCACTAACCCTGTGCCAGCAGAGAGAAGAGTATTTAGGAACATATGTCAGCTAATAATTGTAGTATTTTTTCCTCTTTTTTTTTTTGTGTTGCTGCCACAAATTTTGCCTTCCAGTGGCAGACAATAAACGGAGAAAATTGGCAAAAACTCACACATTTTCATAAACTTGCGGTCCATTATTGTCGGACTATGTTCATGGGAAACATATGTACTCTGTATGTCTACATTAATGTGTAGCTGTGTGTGTATGTGTACACTTAAATGTGTGATTGTAAATGGAAATTAAGTCATGCATACTAAAATACTAAATAATATTTTGTATAGAGTTTGGTTATGCATATTCACCATTTGTTCTCAGTTTTGTATTGGGTATTATAAATGCTTGAATTGTTTTTAATGCAAAATATTTAAAATACAGACACTAGCAGTTCCAGTAGAATTCTATACAGTAAGAGTTTAATAAGAAATGTACACGGAGTATTCAAATTTTCCGACAAATCCAAATATGACCAATTGAAAATGCGATCTCACAGAATTTTTGTTTTAAAGTGATAGATCCAGTCTGCAGTTCTCATTTAAATAACATTATATTTCGTACATAATCGCAAGGTCCAAGCATTATAATGAAGTAAAAATTTCAGCGAAATCATAGCTTTATGTGTCTTTTATTTAATTTTACTCTTAAAACCGCAAAATGGATAACTCTGTATGTGAGTAGTGAAGGAACAAAATCTATGTCAATGCCAGAGAAGACTGCAGTAATACTATAATCGCACGTTTTTTCCAATATTGTCCATATCATCGACATGCGCATCGGCATAAGAAATTAAAATAACTATTTTTGTAATCAATGCATTTTATTTATTTTTCTTTAACTGCACAGAAAATTCAATTTCATTTTATATAACTAATTGAATTTGAAGATGACAGACCGTAAATGACTCATCCGCTCTTATGCGACACCTGATCTGAAAATTATTTATTGCGGCCCAAAGGGTTAAAGGCGGAATCGCCTCAATTATTGTTTTCATGGACTGCTTCAATTCAGTCAGATTCCCTGGTTTCGTTTTCTAGTCTTGCGTGAAAACCCTCCATAAAAAAAGTCTGGTACAATCAGGTCAGGTGACCTTAAAAGTGGCCAGCTGAAAGTGGAGTTTCTTGATACGAATTTGTTTGGGAATTTTCTTTGTAGCTCCGCCATAACCGATCTGTGAGCAGTTGCTCCATCGTGCTGAAACCAAGTGCTGTTGAAACGGATACGTCGTCTTCGGCGCAATTCTGGGTAAAACAAAGTCTCCTTCAACATCTTTAAATATTGGTTCCCATAGACTGTTGCTGTTACACCGCAGTGCTATTTGTGCGCCACCCTGTACCATATCAGGCAATCGCAATTTTAGTTTTGTCGATTCCGTTCCGGTTATTCCGATCACCTCGGTCAAAGATACGCCGCGCTCTTGAAGGACATCAATCCAAAATGTCCATGGAATTGATGAAATCTTCAAACCCCGCCGTCATGTAAGCACTAATTCGATGCCCGAGAACCTAAACGATGCACAAAAAAAAAGAAAAAAAAAAAAAACATTTGGGGTCACCGATTTAACACAATAAAAAACTGGACGACTGCATTTGCTTCTACGAATCCTTGCTGAATCGCAACAAAAATCAATTTCCAAAGAGGATGGTGATTGGGGATAAAATATTGAATCACTTAGAACAATGGCAAGCGAAAATGGTGCAGATTGAATAGCGGTGAGTCGGTGTAAATGGTGACTAAGCCAGAATCGACTATCAAAAAGGTTTTGCAGCGTGTTTGGTGGAATTGACAGGAAACCATCATCCCCTATGCCAAGGTCTTAATTCGGATCTGTACTGTCAACAATTGGATCGTCTGAAAGAAACAATCACCCAAAAGCGGCTAGCTTTTACTAACAGGACAACATGAGCGCACACAAATCGATAGTGATTCGCCAGAAGATCCGGTAGCTTGGTTGGAAGGTACCTACGTATTCGCCTTATAGTCCGGACCTGGCATCAAGTGGTTACCGCCTGTTGCTGTCTACGGCGAATGTTTTTATTGATGAAAAATTTGGCTTAAGAGAAGTTTGTAAAAATCGACTGCACCATCTTTCAGCCAATAGAGATGAGGGTTTCTGTGAGAGTGGCATAATAAAACTACCTTCAAAATACCAACAAGTTGTCGAACAGAAGAGCGCGTATATATCGTAAACTAGATCATTCTAACTATGCTAAATAAAGGCTTTAATGTGATGCAAAAATAATGAATTTCTTTTAATTACATTTTATACAAATTAATATAGTTCTTCTGTACAAATGACGCTGGGAATCTGATCAATGAAATGTAGAGTGTGTTACAAAAAAAGGGAGAAAGCATCTCTACGACATACTAGTTTCGGAAGGTAGCAAAAGGATGAAATTCATCATATTTTGGTGACCACCAGCCCAAAACAAGGTGAGAATAGGACTACATAAATAAATTTCAAGGGCCCAGGTCCCGTACAGGTCATTCAGACGTACGGCGATTATCTGATAGCAGTTTCTATACACGGTTTGGATAAACGAAATGGTGTCCCATGCTTTGATCGTAACCGTATTATATCTATGTGTAATAACTGCTGCATTATGGGTCTTTTACCCGTCTAATGAAAAACCATAGTCTGTTCCAGCCGGATAGGATTGGAAGGTTGATCCAGAATGTTCATTCTACAGCAAATACCCGAAAATATACCCTAAGATAGCAATAATTTAAAGCACTGACTGATTTTGAGCTCACGTAACTGGAGAAAATGCAACAAGATACGAGGTCGGTCCCAAAACTAGCCGACCTAACAAAGAAGACACAAAAAAGTTCAATATTTTTCATCATAATCCTCTTTCAGCTCGATACACTTTTTCCAGCGATATTCAGTAGCTTCTATAAACTGTTTATAGTACGAACTATTAAAGTCCTTAAGATAGACATCAACTGTCGACTCCACTCCTTCATTGTTGGCAAATCTTTTACCACCGAGCCATTTTTTCAAGTTTGAAAATAGAATTTAGTCTGACGGAGCTAAATCTGGCGGATAAGATATGTGATTCGAACTGTAATTAATTAATTTTGGTTATTGCAGTAGTGGATGTGTGAACTGGAGCATTGTCTTGACGAAACAACTCTTTCTTTTTAGCCAAATACCGCCTTTTTCCATAATTCCATCACCTAAACGATGCAATAAATTAGCGTAGTATTCGCTGTTGATGGAGTTTCCTTTCTGAAGATAATCAGCAAAAATAATCCCATGCACATACCAAAAAAAACAGACACCATGACTGACCTTGCCTGCAGATGAAACCGTCTTCGCTTTCTTCAAACACGATTCTCCCATTCCTGTCCAGTTCCTTTGTCCCAGGTGTGAAGTTGTGGACATATGTCTCATCAAGGTTATAAATCGACTCAAAAATTTGGCTTTATTGCGGTGAAACATCGCCAAACACTCTACTGAAACATCTTTACGATGCTATTTTTGCTCTATTGAGAGCAAACGCGGCATCCATCTTGCACATAGCTTTTTAATCCTCAAACCCTCTTCCGATATACAATGTGCAGCACTTTTTGAAACGCCTATCAGTTTAGCTGGCTTATGCCGACCATCATCCAATACCATTTTGTGGATTTTCTTAACTGTGTCTGGGGTGGACATTTCAATTGGTCGACCACTACGGTGTTTGTCTTGACAGCTCTTACGGTCTCGTTTAAACTCTGCTACCCAATAAATTACAGTCGTAAACGAAGGAGCAGACTAAGTCAGAGTATAATCCATAATATTTTAATAATATTTTTTAATATTGGTTGGACTGAGACCTACTAAATGGAAATATTGAATTACATAACGATGACCAATTTTTTCTATGTTTACAAATTCACTGAGATGGTTTACTTTGGTAATTCGAATAAAAATACTAAATAATGCGGCGCCTTGAAATTCAAAATATATTTTATAAGGTTACCACTTTTCACCAAAATAATTTTTTTTGAAACTACTGGCAGTGTCTATATTTTAGGTCGACTAGTTTTTGGACCGATCTTATAAAATATTTCCTGAAATTTTTAAGAGGAAAATATTTCGGAAAATATATGAGGCCGTCGTCGATACCAGAGAGTATCGACATAGTGAGCATAATGAGCTGCTTAATCGCATCGCTATCATCAAATGCGTATCAAAAGACATCTACTGCCTTAGATGGTCCTTCTGCGCGAATGGAAACATTATCGGCAAAGAGCTCGATTATTGGTGGCGCAAAAGAGGTCGACCAAAACTGCATTTCGAATCTTTATCTTATCAAATCTTCATGTGACGAGGAGACAGAAGACAAAATCACTAAAAAAAACCCTTTTTATGTGTGTTTTATGATCGATGTGATATCAATCGTCATCTAAAGAGCTAAGGAAACTCTATCATAAGATATAAAATAAACTTATTCTATAATGTCTCTACAATTTCTTTTGGCACTCACTGTTTTCGACATCACTAATGCAATGGGCATGTTGGGAAAAGGCTGTTAAGTTCAAAATTTATTTTTGCCAGCACATATCCATATGCATGTATTGTCTAAATGGGTACGAATAAAATTTATGCTTAAAATCTAATAAACATTAATAATGGTAATTGTTGCTAAAATCTGATTATAAGATGTACAACAACAACAGCAGCAGCAGCTCCAATAATGTACACAACAAACAACAAACTTAACAAGGGTAATATTAGAGAATGGTTCCTCTTGTTGAATTTTAAATACAGACGATGGGCCAATAAATAAATATTTCGAATAGAAGTAAATGCAAGTAAAGTATTCATTGCACATAGCAGTGCAGAATTCTATTGACTAAATCACCAATATATGAGGAAAATAATGAATCTAAATGAAATATTGGAAACATAAATTTAAGAAATTTCATTACACCGGAAATGGACGACCGAATCCATAGTCTAAGTATTAGTGACCAAAGGATAATGACGGATGTAATTGCTAAAGTTATCATCATATAATACGAACGAGTGGGACATCATATTTGCATAAATGCTTGGAGACGAAGACGATAAATGCAGGGTGAACACACCGGATTTACTCTCATCTGACAATTTCGGGATGAAATTTAACAAAATCCTACGATAAGCGGGATTGCATAATTTGCATAATTTTTCGAATATAAATGACACATAAATTCAGTACTATACGCTGGAGTCGATAGATTCTTCCAGCCTATTCGAAGTCAAAGAAAGGCATCAATCAAGCACCGACACCGAAACAAAATTAAGTTTGAGAATAGTTTTGATTTATTGCAATTTCTAAAATCTGAATCAAAAATATATAAGTTTTTTAATCAGACTCTGACATCCGAATCAAAATTGTATTGAATTTCGTTTCCAATTCAAACATCCAAAACGAAATTACAAACAATTTTGATTCAGATTTTTACACCCGGAACGAGATCAGAAACAATTTTGATTTAGATTCATTTTATGAAACTTTTTGCTTGATTGTTTTTTTTTTATAATTGTTCTTAGATTTTGTTGATGTCTTGTACACATAAACGATTAGTTCTGGGAAAAACTAATGGTACGATAGCCAAAATTGTTCAAACTCTTAAAAACATACAAGAGTAGTTGATATTTATAAAGTCCATAAATAGGCAATATGGATTTACAAACATTAACATACAAAGATATAGTTGAATGAAAGTTTGGTAAATTGTAAATTATTTTCAGTGCTTTATTCTGCATAGTTTGTAATGATTTCATAACATTTGTCCTTTTGTAACCATATATTAACGCCATGTAATTTAGGTGACTTTGAATAAGTGCTTGATAAATTTATATTTTAGTTTCCATGTTCAATTTGAATTTCATTTTGTATAATATACCAATAGCCGATGCTATTTTTGATTTAACTTCACTTATATGTGAATCACAAGAGCGATTACTTTGCAAAGTAATCCCTAAGTATTTAACTTCATGGGTTTCAGCAATTATACTACCATCTACTGAAACACTAAAATGATTATTTAATACATTGGCATGTGGTCTAAACCGCATTAATTTAGTCTTATTTGGATTCAGAACAATTCTATTCAATCTAGCATATTCAACTATTAAGGCAATATCCCATTCCATGTTAATTTTCAAAGTCAAATCGTAACCATATGGATAAAATAAGCAAATGTCATCTACAAACATATACATTTTACCAACAAGGTTCAAATTACATATATCATTCAAAAAAATTGAAAATAATAACGGCCCCAGACAACTAAATTGTGGTACTCCACATTCAACATTTACCATTTCACTTTTACAACGATTCACTTGCACAAATTGTTTCCTATTTTGAAAGTAGTCTTTAAGTAATTTCAGCTCTTTCCCTACTATTCCATAGAATTCTAATTTCTGCAGCATTATTATATGATCAACTAGATCAAGAGCCTTCGTAAAATCAAGAAATATACCTGCAACACCAACTGAACCATTATCGAAACCACTACATATGAAATTAATAACATTTACTGCCGCTTCTTCAGTGCCACAACCTTTTTTGAACCAAAATTGGTATTTATAAAAGTAATTGTTCTCATCAAAATATGCTAAAAGTCTTGTATGAATAATCTTTTTAAAGATTTTGTCAATAATTGATAGCAAGGCAACCGGACGAAAATCTTTTGCTTCAGAAGAATTCGATACTTTTGGTATAGGAACAATCTTGCTAACTTTCAAACACTCAGGGAAACTTGACATATCAGCCATTTTATTAAATATATTACACAGAATGGGTGCAATTAACTCTCTGCATTTTACCATTAGAAATGAAGGAATATTATCACAATTTCACATTGACAATTTTCAATTACCCCCAAAACAAAATTAGAAACAATTTTGATTCTGGTTCAGCTTATGAAACTGTTTTTTATTTATTTTTATTTTATTTACAAATTTTCAATTCATAAACAAAGGCAACATTCTTGAGTGCCAGTGAAAATTTCTGAGAGCTTGGTATTCTAAATTCTGAAAACAAATTATTTGAGACATTTTTATCTGTCGCAATTTGATCCCAGGTCTTTTTCTCTGCAAAAACGAACCTACATTTGGTTTCAAATTTGATTCATATTAAGAAACGTAACTACATAAAACTATATTTTCATTTCATGTTCTCAAATCAAAATATCTGATTCGTTATGTTTCGATAAAGAAACAGAACTAATGTAGATTTTTAATTTCGTTTTAGCTAAATAAACGAATCAATGTATGAAGTGAGTTGTTGTTTTGGATGTGAATCAGAATTCACTTTAAATCAAGTTGACAGTATCAAACCCAACACGACACTGCAATTTTGTGAAAGTCCCTGATTTCTATATGAATTATGATTCATATCTATTATTGCCTTTTTTAAAACGAAAATCCCACGGCGCATATGTACGTAGTTTAAATGCCCATTCACCAGAGTTTCCGCAATTTAAATTTCCACAGCTGTAAAACATTCAACATTCAAGCAATTTGATCGAATCAGCGAATCAATGTTGCAATAACACGAAACAAATTAATAAAGATTCCGTTGTCATGGTGGAGAATGATTCGCTTTTAGTGATTACTATTTTTCATCGGTCATTAAGTCTTGCTGCCACTATCAGTGTTGCCAGCTCGGGAAATAAACCAGCTTTTTGGTAAATTTTACACTAAAAACGGTAAAAGGGAACGACTGACTGTTTCGAGGGATATTTTGCATTACCTCTTTTGTTATAAATAGCGCTGTAGTATATCAAATAGTACACGCAATTTTTTTTTTTTTTTTTGTAAAAAAAACGATCAAAAATTTTCAAATTATTCTGAGAACGATTGTCCAATTATGTATTATGGTAAATATGGGCTTAAAGAAAGAAATGGTAGCAAAAGCCCAAAATCTACGTTACAAGTTTGACCTTTTGAAAATAGTCCTTAATATAGAGAAACAACAGAAACTTCTCTTTGGCAATTCGCACTTTTTTTCTTGCTTCGCATTACAAAAGACTGTTGCTTTTATTTACGAACACAAAAAATCATGTTAACACATCCATATTATATCCGTTATTGGCCGTTATCGACCATCAAAAAAAAAAAACAAAAACGAATACAACAAGGAGAACTTATCTGCATACGGGGCGAATATTACAAAATTACACAAAAGAAAACAACATATCCTGACACGCGAACAGCAATAATATGAATGTACAAACAATGCAAATATCCTGCGTAAAGCAATGTTAAGCGAAATTACCACCGACGGCGCTTTGCGCACGGCAGCAAGAGGATATGAGCACACAGGACGAAAACGAATTGAGCAGAAATGCTGAGCCAATACACACATAGGTGAAATGTAATCAATACACAGACGCAGTCGGTAGGCACAGTCCGCGCACGCTGCTACTGTACAGCCAATGCAAAGGTATTAACACAAAAAAAAAAAAAAACAATGCAAACCTTAAACTGCCTGGGAGCAAAAACAACAACAACGGCAACCAGCAGCCAGCAACAGTAAGTCAATTGTGCAGCATAAAATCCTTTGCATTTGTTCCTTTTTAATTTTGCATCAAATAAATCACTGCTGTTGCTGCCGCTACCACCACCATCGCCACCATCACTAACGATGGCAGGGGAATTTGCCAACACTACCGCCACCACCATCACCGTTGCTTATGTTACAGCAACTGCCACTGCCTGGACGTTTTCGTGCCTCCAGCCCTGCCAGATTCTGGCCCAAATATGCAACGCGTGCTAACTCTTTGTTGCTCCGATTATCCTTGTATGGCCGTGGTTTATTAAGGGTAAATACTCTACGATTGCAGCATTATTTTACACATTTTCACTCGCACAATGCAAAGTCACAACGCACATATGTTCTTTATTTTAAAAGCAATTGCGTTTATGACCTTTGCGAGTTGCGCTGGGCGCTCACATTACAGCCTGCCTGCCGATGGTGCAGGATGTCTTATGCTTCCTGCTTTTGGATGCGAGCACGACGAAAGCACTTAGATGTATTGTATTGAAATTGTATGAAATAATATTAAAAATGTTAATGACTGTGAACAAATGCTTGCATTTTAACTACCTTTGGGATATGAATCGATTAATTAGAGAACTTCGTTGTGGAAATTGGTTAATAAGGGCAATTGTTGTAAACGACGATGTCCATTTTCGGCACGATGTACTCGTGACCTGAACGTTTTAATCATTACAAATGGTTGTATTGATATCACTACAATATTTTTATAAAATAATTTGAATTCATAGAACTTACATGCGGCATAATTCAGAATGTCAACCACAAAATTTAAAAATGAGGCTATTGGGAAATGAAAAGACCTATGAGCTACTCTCAGGGTGTTGGACAGTACAATAAAAATATGATAGGTGGCGCAGAAGTTGTGTTAAATGAATAACTTGAAAGTTACCTTTAATTGTTGGAGATTGGTATCCCTACAAAGCTGGTATTTCTTTGAAAAATGACGCTGAACATTATTTATTGAACCATTTCAGGTAAATAAGATAATAATAATATTAATAGTAGTAATAAATATAATTCTTTGAGACTGGTGTCCCTACAAGGCTGATATATCCTTCAAAAATGACGCTGAACATTATTTACTGAACCATTTTATTGGACTTTGTGACAAATCCTATCATGATGATAAGGTATCATAAGTGATTTAGTTGCTATAAAATTTTGTTATAAATACACGATGAAGTTGATTTTTGCGTGAAAGATCATTCTCCATAAGAAATATAGTATTATTTTTGTAAAAAAAAATTATTTGTAGTATTTGTCAATTTTTTTTTATATTTTTATTATGTTTGTGGCAAAAAAAATTGCTAATTCAAAAGCCTGCACGTTCTAATATATTCAAATTGGGACGAGTATACTCGTCCTTGGCAGCGAATGGGTTAATTTTTGTCCTACAACTATGATGTGGAGTACAGAGTGGAATAGAATTATATTTTCCGACGAAAAAAATGTAATTTAGAGGGACCTGATGGATATATTTTACTACTTCGACGATCTTTGAAAAGAGCAACACCTACTCAATCGATTACACAGCCGGGAAGGTGCAGTTATGGTATGGGGTGCGATCCCTTATTATGTCACAATAGAGCTCCAATTTCTCTCTGCAAAAATGAATACGACTTCATACAAAGCCGTGCTGGAAAAAGCTTTTCCTGAAGTTAAAAATGTTTTCAGAGACTTGGAATAGAAATTCCAGCAGATTGGCGCGTTGTTGCCAATCCACACAGCAAGAATCGTCAAATCATGGATTGAAAGCCAAAATGTTGAGGTTATGAATTGGCCGGCTTACTCTCCAGACTTAAACATTATTGAATTGAAAACGTCTGGGGATGGCTAGTATGCAAGGTGTAAGAATCAGACAAGCAATATTCAAGCAAAAGTGAAAGGGAGGCTCTTCAAATGAACCGAAAACTGAAATTGAATTTCTGCCTTTTTTTTGTGTTTAATGTTTTAGTACTTAATTCATTGAAATGAAAGAAAATTTATGTTATAGGATTACAGCAAATAGGTAAAATATGATTTAAAAAACCACAACCAGTTCGTTATAATTAGTATTTTGGAAAAAATCGAGCTTAGAAAAATATTTAAAGGGGGTGCTATTCAAGTGAACGGCACTGTATATGTAAACCAGTTCACATGGCTAAAACTTTTTTTTTTTGTGAATTAATTTTAAATAAGAATCACAGTTATGTACACATTCTTATTACTAATTCTTCCTCCAATAAAATTTTGGCCGCAACTTAACAAATCATAAATAGTTTCCCAACAAAGTGCTAAAGAAAATAAAAGTTTTTCGCTGAAATCTAGCAATTGTAATTCTATTAGAACAAAACAGTGTCATTAAAAAAATTTCAAGCAAATGTTTGCACTTTTCGTCTACAATCCTAACAACATTTGCCCATGTTTGCTCTTCACCCTTAATTTGCACTCTCTCAACTAAAATCTATTATAGAAAAAAAAATTACATCCTTTTATGTTTAGTAATTGAACCGCACTTCAATGTTTTACGATTATTACCCAAACCAGTTTGGCTATCCTTTCTCTTGTTTGAGAAGATAGGTAGGACCTCTTTCTATGACTAAACACAAAAAAACAAAACTCTACCCACAAAAGAATAGAACCCTGCCAGAGTCGTGTGCTTGTACTTTTGTTTGATTGTATTCACCACCAAATGTCAGGATTAGGGACACGAGCAACATGATGCCATTTCAGAATTCTGTTTTTTTTCGGCAAATATTAACATCTGATAACATAAATTATCAACATTTTTCCCCCTCCCCTTGATTTCAATAATTTTTACTTTTATGTGGAATTAACACCATCGCTTCTTTTGCAATTTGTACAAACGCCCGTTTTCAATATGCGAATCACCGCCAAAGAGTGGAAAAAGAAGATGCAAAAATGATGATTTGAAACGTGAGTGTTTAACAAATTGATATTATTGGTAGATTTGTCGATTGAACGCAGTGAACCGTTGATAATTCGATTCGAGATAATGATAGGGGTTGGATGGCTGTTTGGCTGGTTTGATGCTGTCGGTTCTTTCAAATTCGCTTGCAATTTTGTTTGGTTTTTATGTAGAGAAAATTACAAATTACCGATTGATATTTTGCCACAGACATGTCAGGATTATTGATTTGTATTGAGTGCAAAAGGAATTTTAGTAAACTTAAACCGGAAATAAAAGGCCATAAAGGGATGGAGGTCTAGAGAGGGCAAGTTTTTGCTAAATTAATAAGAAATATGATACGTTAACAAGTTGAGAGATTATGTAGGGAAGTGAAGATTTTTACAAGGAATTCTTAGACACAGAGACGTCATAAAGAGAGGTAAACAAGTAAATATAATTCTTCAAAGATTATAGAGAGTTTTTTCACAGGAAAAAGTTATGGTTAATTTTCCTCAAGAAATAAAGCATTATAAAAAGGATATGACCGAACATAATTTCATTAAAAAATTGAAGTATTCTTTGCATAGAATTAATGTACTTCTGCCAGAGACCAAGAATGCATAGGTAGCCACTTATAGTTCAGAAACACCAGAATAATGGAAATATCTACAGATGAGAAGAGAAAAATGTAATGGAATACTAATAATCTCGTTAAAAAACACCATAACTACTTTTTGAAATGTCGAACCAGTCGAAGTCTAAAACGAAAAGCCTACACTTTCCTCAAAATATGAACAGCGTAATAATATTATTACTTTCGAGAATAATAATTACACTGGTCTACAAATTTGGAATAAGAAATTGACTGCAGAAATGAAGCAAATTTTTTTATCTAATCTGGGTGCACTGAATTCGAATCCAGCATAAAAATTGGGCCATCCAAGTCAGTCAATACTGACAGACACTACAATTTCACAATTATTAATTTGACAGAAGCCCACATTCATTCTAAATCTTCATAATCTTTGTTTAAACATGTCAGGGAGATCGTGTGTTACTGATTCAACCTATTTTTGCTTTGTGTGTGGTGAATATTTGATTGGAAAAAAAGGATATGCAATATCAGAATCATTAAAATATGCATATTTACATTATTTTGGTTTTGCTGTCAGAAACTTGACAAATCATGGACACCGATAATGTTTTGCAATACTTGCAGAACTGTTTTATATAGGGTGGCGCATAAGTAACGCTAAGATTTCATCAGTGAATACATTTTTTGTTTAAGTTACTTTTGTTTTTTCGTCTCTTTAACAGAATTAACTAAATAATACTTGGGAAATCTATGATGGAAAGGTTCAGCACAGAACAATGAACGGAAGTTGTTCAATTTTACTTTGAAAGTCAGCATTCGATTATTCAGATGATATCGGAATTTCTTTCATGTTCAAAATGTTCCTAGCGCTTCAACAATTTACCGATTGGTTCAGCGTTTTGGGCTACAGGGAGTTGTCTGTGATCTTCCCCGTGCTGGAAGACCTCGCGCAGTTCGAAATCAAGTGACCATTGCTCGAGTGCAAGTAAGTGTTAAGGAAAACACCGAAACTTTCAGCAGATCACGTTCTCAGCAGTTGGAGGTGTCTAGGCGGTCTTTGCAAAGAATTTTACATATGTTACATATTTTCCCATATAAGATGCAATTGGTTTACGAGTTAAAACCAAATGATGCACAAGAACGCATTCAATATAGACGCCGTTAACGTTACTTATGCGCCACCCTTTACAAGTGATCAAATGGCAAGAAGATCTATCTCGATTTTTCAATTCCAGTACTTTGGAGAGAGTCAAGTAACCACCAAACCGATTGTTATTTCTGTTTAACAAAAGTTGCTGGATTCAATACGAAAAATCGAAATAATATTACGTATGCGAATGTCCAATCGGTTTTCAAACCAGTCCAACGTCCACCAAATGATCCATTACCAGTCATTTCCAGTGCTACGAGCAGTGAGTCCGAAACGTCTTTCACCGGCAGTGGTAGTTTGTATCAGGCTGGCGGTGAACGCCATTTAGTGATTCAAGCTGAGCTGAATGATCTAATTCGGGATTTACAGAATTACTAGCTTCACGCTTGCAGTAGTGGAAACATCTTGCAGTTGGGACAAAAATAACAATCTATAGAGATAGAAGCTTGGAATTGACTGTATATTTTGAAAAGAAACCTCTATTCTATACTGAACTGATGTTGATGTTGATGATGGTTTATTTAAAAAAATGAGCCAGCCATATGACAAAACTGAATGGAGATTATTTATTGATGGCTTCAAGTACAGTTTAAAGGGTCTTCTTTTGCATAATGGGAATGAAAAACCATCTATGCCAATTGCTCATGCCGTTAATACAAAGGAAAATTACGAATCAATGACTGAAATTTTGACGTTACTCAAACACCACGATAATCAATGGAATAATCTGTGGTGAACTTAAAGTGTGTGATTTAATTTTTTTTTTTTTGTATATATAATATAGACCATCGTAAATAACTGTAAATTAATCCGCTTCAGGTCATTGGCTTGTTGACCTGTATGCAAGGAGGTTTCACAAAATATTGTTGTTTCCTTTGTCTATGGGATAGTCGCGCTACATTTCATCATTACGTCAGCACAAAGTAGCCAAAAAGAACTGAGTATTCACCAGAAAAATTCTAAATATTTCCAATAAACCATTAATTGATTCAAATGCGTTCTTCTTCCGCCGCTGCACATAAAATCGGGCCTTTTTAAAGAACTTTGTTAAGGCTCTGGACAAAGATGGCGCGGCATTTAAATACATATTTGTTAGCGATTTTTCCTAAAATTTCATATGCTGAAATCAAAGGAGACATATTTGTTGGCCCTCAGAGATCAGAAAGCTATTGAATTATGACAATTTTTCCCAAATCTTTCAAGATCACCGTGAAGAGTTTTCTTGGGAACAATAAGAGTGAAAACTGCAAACAAATTGTTGCTGAATTATTGAAAAATTATCACGAATTAGTTGCACGAATGTCACTCAAAATGCATTTTCTTCATTCGTATTTAGATTTGTTTGCCCAAAACTTAGGTGCGATGAGCGACGAAAAAGGGGAGCGCATTCAGCAAGAATTCATGAAAATTTAAAGAAATTATCAAGGATTTTGGGACAAAAGAATGCTGGGAGATTACTGCTGGACTTTAATACGTGAAACCGAACCAACAAAATACAAACGACGCTCACTACCAATTACAGAATTTAGTCCACCAAATTATCCTAATAAAGATATCTGGTTGTTCCAGTCCAGAATCTTCTTGGCTAGTGTTATTACTTTCTGTCGAAAAATTGTTCCTTTGGAACTGGCTGGTTCACTAATTGAAAAAAAAATGTGATCGTCTCATCTCAAATATATAATTCGAAACAAAATTTATTAAAATAAAGTCTGCTTCCGTGTCATGTACACGATCCAACATGTGCAGATATCACTTTATAAAAGTGAAATTACGGAAGTGGAATTATTTAGCACAGAGAAAGAGAAACTTCTTCAATTGAAAAATAACCATCTTTGCAAATAGAGTCCTTATTTTTTCTCTCTGCTCACTTACTTGGCGGCTTTATTTTCCTCCTAAAAGTATATTAGGAACGGCGATTTGACCGCTTACAGAATAGCTACAATATACTACTATAGCTTACCCTAACGATGGGAAAAATGTACGGAAGTAAGGTCATAATACTACAATAAAATGCAACAAAGCCGCTATAACCGCTGTGCTAACATGGATCTTTTCGAATAAAAGAACATGTGCTTTATACAAAAAAAGTCTGTAAATAAATTCTTTTACGTATTAAATTATGTCTCGTTAATGTCTAGTTAATGTGACCACTGCCAAGTTTGAAGCAACCCATTTTTAGCACTCAATCGCGTCACTCTTCCACATACGTATATACTTTCGATCTCGACACTGTGCTTAAGCTCCTCTAACGTTATAAGTTTGTCGACAAAACCAATGGCTTAACGTAGCCCCATAACAACATTCGATTGAATGAAGCTAATCATTTCCCAAGCGGATCATTTCTAAAGATTACACAACTATCAAATTTCCTCTTTAATAGATCAAATGTTTGATCATTTCGCACGTCTTCCCAATAACACATATTTTACCTACTGATAAAGTCATTAAGTCAAAAATGAGCTTTATCGATGAAGGTGATTTTCCTACGAAAATCAAGATCTCCCTCAGATATCTCCAATAATTTCATCTTGTAAGGGTGTCGGCCAAGATGTTTACTAAAAATTCGAGAATTTGAGAGATTCCCAATTCATGTGAATGGCATGGAATCAAATGATTTGGCTTATTTTGAAGTGAATCGCTTACGCCTATGATATCTTCAGTGCTTCGACCGATGCGTTGTTTCTTTGGTAGAAAAACACCCCCTACTGAATCTTTTAACCCGAATATATCCATTAGAGCATCAACAAACTATCTGGTGGAAAGCTTATTACGGTCATAATAAGAAGTCTGCGCTCGTAGAGCTACAGCCACCTACTCAGAATCACGGTAGTAGTATTTAATAATTTCCGAGCTTTTGCTCGTTGGTAAAAATGTAATCCTAATCAGAAGGTTTGACAAAGACGATGAAAAATAATTTCCTTTGCATTCCATGTATGAGATACGGGAGAGCTTCTAATACACACATTCTATTTTTATTCTCACTCACTGTAGATCACTGTAGAACCCAGTTTAACGACGATGCCGAACGTCAGTTTGGCAAGCATTTATTAGACTTGCTCGACTAATCGAAATGTTCGTCAAACGCATCGATATTACTGCCACTCATAAAATGGCTGCATAGAAGATTGAACTCGCGATCATGCGAACTATAGCCGCGTGTACTAACCATTGTGTCACTTTCGCCTACAAAGACAGATCATGAGAAAAATCCAAAGATACCTGTTAAAACATAAAATTTTATTGTCCTTAAGGTTGGTACTATGTTGACTTTGAAACTCCATATAATAAAAACGGTGGCAGAATTTGAAGCTAAATTTTCCCATCACATAGTTCTAAGTTATTTCAAGAGGAGAATTTTCTTATGTGGCAACGCCAACTCAATTTTTTGTTGATTTCAAACACTGAAATCGGAATAATGCACATTTTTACTTTGCAATATGTTAGATAATGCATTTGTAAACTTGAAAATGAATGGTAATAAAGAAAGACGCAACTAAAAAATTCTACAAATATAAAAAAAATTAATAGCTGTTCCGATTTCAAAGTACGGGACCGATACAAAAAAAGCTGGCAATGCCGCTAAATTTCTCCACGAGCAAAAAATGTCACGTGGAATTTTTTCCTCGTGAAACGAACGAAATAGCACCGGGAATCTCTTAAAAATAAAACGTTAAAAGGGGTTGTCAACATTCCTTCTGCCACTAGGCTGGCAATCTATCAAAAAAAAAAAAAGAAAATGCTTGAAGGGATTGATTGATTTTCTGCTGCCAGGTTGCCAAAACAGCCCTTTATACTAACGCCGAGTTTAAGCAGCATCTAACAATTAGTTCGTTTACTGTCCTTGATTTTATCAGTTTATCTCAAGCGTGGTTTACGGTTTTTACAATGAATGACAAAATATTGAACAAAGAATTTATCTCAAATTTTAGCTTGTAAATAAAGTTTAGTGTGCCAAATCACCAAAAATGATACAGAAGATTTATGGCGAATCGATGTTGTCAAAAACATTTGCATACGAGCGGTACCATGCATTTCAAACCGATCGCAATGCGAAGGAAACTTTGCCTTGTTCTGGTCGACTATCAAAGTCTTCAATAGAAATAAACATTTTGCAAATCAATTCGTACCATATTAAAACTGTAGTTTGGACACCAAAGGCGTTGCTGTTTGACTAATTCCGGAAAGACTAAATTTTCAAGAACTCAATCGCGCAAAGTCGCTGGAGACATGCTAGAACAAGTCAATTTCGATCCAAAATTCACAAAATCCATTATAACCGGTAATGGGACATAAATCAACGAGTTTGACATAGAAACCAGTCAACAGGCTTAAGAATGGTGCCTTCCAACTGAGTTGGAACTAAAAGAACAAATACGTCAAAGCCGATGCAATGCAAATCACAAAGACTATTTTCAAATTCTTCGTAAATATCAAATTTGTGGAAAGAAAACTCATGGAGTTTGCATCATGCTAATGCATCACTAGACTACTACTGTGAATGAATTTTTATTCAATAAAATCATTATATCATATTTTCATATTATTATTATTTCATATCATATTTTCCTTTATTATCGCGACGTAGTGTGAACGAAACTCCTGGCAGAAGATCAGGCGGCAAATAAAGAGTGTTATCTAGCTGCTATATGGCGTTTGAGCAGAGAGCAAATTCGTCGAAAAAAAGACAAATTTGTGGAAAGAAAATGCGTGAATTTTGCATCACGACGCACCGTCTCATTTATTTATTTATTTTAGATATTACGGTCCCAACACAATAAGGTTATATGGACCATAGAATATAAGTAGAATTATTACAAAACAATTATATTAGTGTTATTTTTACAGTTTTTGAAACCAAGGTTTAAATCAGTTTAAATAAATTAATTTCGTTTAGAAATTGTTTAACATTTTCAAAATTTACATCGCTTGAGAGGACTTCAATGTTGTTTATCTCGAATTTTCTTCGTTTTTCACTTAAAACTACGCAGTCATTAAATAAATGCGAAACGCTCATAATTTCACCACAGGTGCACAGTGGAGGCTGACTTTTCTCAATAATATATTTATGTGAAAAATTACAATGCCCAATTTTAAGTCTCGCATATTTAATAAAATCAGTGTTGGATATTCTGGGGCTTTTGAATTTGTGTATTATATTTTTTTGGATTGCATATAGTTTGGAGTCATTATTACTATTCCAAGAAACTTCCCAGAGATCAAAAATATATTCTGAGATTTGCCGTTTGTAGTCCGAAAATTGATATTTGAATTCCCTATCTACAACTTCTGTTAAAGAATTTTTAGCTAACTGGTCGGCCCTTTCATATCCACCGTCTCTTAAAGGAATTTCTGGTAAGAAAAAAATCAAGAAAATATCATCGAGCAAAACCCATATTTAGCAGATTTAGCTTCGACTTATTTGCCTTTTTCTTTCCAAAACTCGAATTACCATAATTTGGGACAAAAACTAAACTCTTTCCCAGGAAAAGTCTTTGGGAAATGTTTTGATGATAGGTTTATTCATTGGGATAAGTAAATTATTTCTGAGGAGGCCTACGTTAAAAGCGATATAAATTTGAATGAATAATAATATATATTTTATGTTTCTTTTAAACAGTTCCCGATACCTTTTTGATAGAATGTATAGGAGCGTTCATAGGTTACTCCATTTTGTGGTTTCAAAACTACCGGCCTGGCAAGGCTGTCAGTTGTTAAATACCTGCCAGCTGAGGTGGTATTTATTTAGTGAAAGGTTTTCTATTAACGAACATTGATCGTTCAACGAAGAAAGCATAAAAATTGTTCAAACTTACTGTACAAGTGGTGCTTCAAACGTGGGTTTTCTATCGAACAAAATTTTTTTCAGTGATGAAGCAAATTTCTTACTCGGTGGTTACGTCAATAAGTATAACTGTCACATATGGGGCTCGAAGAACCCAGAAGTTATTTATTTAGAGAAAGGTTTACCACTTACGAATATGGATCGTTTAATAGCCGAAGAACGCGTGAAAAAAGTTAAAACTTACTACAGAAATGGTGATTCAAATGTGGGCACTATTCGTACATTACGGGGTGGTTATGGTCATCATAATCGGCCTACTGTGCAAGGAATTGGTAAGATTATAAAGAAACTTGAGAAGACTGAAAACGTTACAGATGTAGTCAGGTCAGTGCGTCATCGCAATGTACGCACTACCCAAAATATAGCTTCTGTTAGTGGAAGTGTGGCGTATAAACCTAATTTCAATTCAGAGTCCTATGGCTTTATGATAACAGACTTTTTTTTGGCCAGCAATTGAAGATTATGATATGTGGATGATATGTGGTTTCAACAAGACGGTGCCACGTGTCACACATGATCGATTTTGGTTTTATTGTCTGAGAAGTTTCCAGAAAGCGTAATTTCACGTTTTGGCGACATCAATTAGCCACCAAGATCATGCGATTTGATGATGTTAGACTTTTTTTATGGGGCTCCGTCAAAGACCATGTTTACGCGGATAATCTCCAAACATTGAAGTATTTGAAACCCAACATTCGTCAAGTTATCGCCGAGATACCGCTGAAATGTGCGAACAAGTGCTCGAAAACTATCTCAGAAGGATCCAATGCCGTAACCAATCCAGACATTGTATTTCGTACATAATTCCATGGTCCAGGCATTATAAAGGAAAAAAAGTTTCATCGGAATCATAGCTTTATGTGTGTTTTATTTAACTTTAACTTTTAAACCGAAAAATGGGTACCATATATTTTCAGGGTTGATCCTAAAACTGTGAATGACAATTAAGTGATGAATAGATTTTACAAGAGAAATTTTACCATTTTTGTAAACTTCTTCGTAAATCACCTTTAGGAAGGAGTTATCTTTCCCACAGTATGTGAGAAATTCTAAATGGTCTTTATGAGAAAACGAAATTTCGCATGTACTTATCTTTTATCTCCACTTTTGTGCTAGTCAATCCCTCCTGACATAATTAACCCAGAGGCCTTACATAGTAGAAACCTGACAGGTCCAGACATATGTTCGCATATGCTCGGCTACCTGATCGCCAGAAGGCGGTGTCCTTCATTCAGGATAACAATAGTTTAACAAACATTTCCACATAAACAAAAAATGAAAATGGAAACAAAAAAAAAAAAAAATAATTTTAAACGCAATTTTTCATAAGCCTTAGCATCAATTGTTAGGCAGTCGTAAAAGAATGGAAAGTATTCAAATATTAGGGTGGATGCACAAGGATTTCCTTCATATCCACACATCCAAAGACACACACACATACACACACACTTTCAACTGATTGGGAAAAAATTAAATCCTTTGGCTTAAGTAACAACGATTGAAGGGCAAACAAAGGCTTTGTCATGTAACACGTGTCTAATATTACACAATTACGGATAAGCTTAATCTGTTGTATAAACGTCATTACCCAGCATCGCCGTTGCCATCGTCACCGTCATCATGCTTATGCCCAGGATAAGAAAAACCAATACATTTTTAGTGTTGCTCCTGCTGCTATTGGGTATAATGAATTCCCAGCACTCTCAGCTCAACACAAGACATATCGAGTGCAAAAAGAGCAAACAGTTTGATATAATTGAAAAGTTATTTGTGTTAATCGTCTAGAGTGGGTTCACTATCGGGGTGGTTGCACGGCGTGCAAATGATTAGAACACAAAAGGTCCTTGGTCCTGTGTTAAACATTCGTTTGTTGGCTACATAATCTTTAATAAATGTTATGAATATTTGATAGTAGACATATGTCTGCATTTGATTTCCGTATACGTGTGTTTGAATTTTCGTCGGAGGATTAACAAAAGAGCGATGACGGGATAAACAGGGATATTAAAAAAATTATGTTGCTTAAATTGAAATTGAAATTGAATTGAAAGGTAACCGAGATGGCATTTGGTATGAAAAGAAAAGTAATTTTTAATAAAATGAAGTACAAAATCGTTTCTGGATTTATTTTGGAAACAAAAATATTGACTGCTCCGAAAGATGTAACTTCAGTTTTGAATTTTGTTTTGTTCATAAAAAATGTTTAAATTTCCGAAAATCAAATTCGATTGTCGATTATTGATTATCCCGACAATGTTCACATCCTCACAGACTAACAATTGCTAGATTTCAATGCAGCCTTCTCAGGTATTGTGACCGACTGTGGCGCGATGGTTGGTACACGTGACTATAGTTCACAAGATCGCGAGTTCAATCCCGTATACAGCTACCTACCTATCATCGGTTACCTGGATGTATCTGACGAATACTTCGAGTAGTCGAGTAATCTACAGGTCTTGCAAATGCTACTCAGACTGTGACATTCGGAATCGTCATCAGACTGTAGGTGCCATTGAGTGATTCGAAAAGTAGAATTCGTGTAAGCTCACTGAATGTGAGAAGCTCTCACATTCATGGTATACAAAAGAATTTATTTGCTGTCAGGTATTGAATTACGGGGAAAAAGTTATTTTTACCGATGTCCAACGAATCTATTCATTTGTTAAGGAGGAAGTTGTCATGGCTTTGACAGAATTATGTGAGAAACATACGAGTTTTAGCACCTCCGCAGCTAGAGCAGTTAGGTAGGATATGAAAGCGATTATGCACCAGTTTCTAACCACGATATCCCTAAAAGTCATGCCCAATGGTTGGAGTCGAGGCGCGATTAAAAACCCCCTATTTTTTATCTACCGAATGTGTTACGAGGGAGACTAAATCGCGTTTTAAATGGCTGGAAGAGCTATTTCGAAAAAAAAAAACAAACAAAAAAGATCCAAAAATAAATCAATATAAAATTTTGCTAATTGTGAAGCTTCAACAGCCAAATTCGGCAAAAATTTATTTGCAGCCATGGCTGAGTTTGGAAGCCTGCTAAGCTGATACGCCTTTACAGAATGACCTGAAATCCACACCGAAAAGAAACAAGAATTTTAGTAAGTTATTTTACAAAAACCGAGGTCTTAGAGTGGTGGACTATGAGATGAGATGGGATCTCTTTATCAAACTTGAGCAGATGATAATCGGGCAAAATACGGCATTATTTGCAGCAATCCATATGTTACTTTCGTACGTTGACGATATAGGTAACATGAACAACTGCGATATGTTACTGCAGTCTTCTCTGACATTGAGAATGAGTCAGCAAAATCGAGTTTGATGATAATCGAGAAAAAACAAAAGTTTTTTGGTGAGAGGAATTCGAAAAGAAGCTTAAAAGCTCGTATTACCATCATATATTGTTCGGAATTAATGAGTAAGTGGTAAAAATATTGAACAAATTCTGAAAATGCCAATATTTCCAGAGACCTTAGCACGGAGTAGTACGATTTTACAGAAAATCATCAAATGTCAGCTAGTCCAGAAGTTCGTTTTCTACTGAACCGATTTTGCCGGAATTCAAACATAACATATGATATTTACGGCTATCAAGGTTATATAAAATTGATTCGATTTCAGATGGGTATTTCCAGTTCTTACAAATAAAATAATAAATATATACTAAACCCATCTATGGTGGACCATCCACAAACGGCACCGTCGGAAATCACTTAGTTTTTCATTAGGAGAGTAAGTTATAAAAAAATTTAACATAATAAATGTAATCAAATTTTGAGGCAAAAAAGAAGGTTGTAAAAGCACTGAGAGATAGAGAAAAAGAGGTAATGCCATGGAATTTTGAGGCAAAAGAAAACAGCGAGAGAATGAGAATATAGAAATGTAAAGGGGAAAGAGATGAAGCTGGAAAATTCTACTGCAAGTTATGGGACAAAGCTCCTCTTCTGTAAGGATAGGAATGAAAACCTGGTTACATTCATAGGCGTATAGTGTGCTGCAATTTTGCATTTTTATAAGCTACTGGTTCCTGAACGCAGCATAAGTAAAGAAATAACAATTACCGACAAAGGGTAGATTGCCTAGCGCCGAGCCAAAAAGGGAATCATTTTCACCCCTTAAAATCAAGTAAGCCGCAAGTGCTCATGTCCTGCCATCAGAGCTGGGTAGGAGCGGTGGCAACAACTGCATTATAAGAATTTCATGTACTGAATACTGTCATCCATCCATCGCATATAAAGTGCTGTCGAGAGCGATATATGAAAGACTAATGCCTTGTTTAGCTGATCTGATTGAACATTATAAATACGCCTTTAGATATACCAACAACTAGTTAAGATATTCAGGCTATGGCAAATTCTGATCAGATCAACACATATCATCTTTTCTTCGGCTTTTAAGGTGCAATCGACAGTCCTATACGGCTAATACTGTATGAAGCAATAGCCGAGCTTGGTGTTCCTGCGAAGTTTGTACGTCTTTGTGGAATGACGCTTACTGCTATGCTAAATGTTACTGCAGCCTTCTCAAGCATTGGAAAGAGCCAGCAAAAATGGAAAAAATAAAGTTACTTGTTTCGATGAATAATGAATCTCTTCATTTGTGACACTTTGTGTACGTTGACAGCTGCAACTTTGGAATGATAGACCAATTCTATCTCGGCTTTGCTGTGGATAAAGATAATGATGTCAACCTGAAGATTAAGGGAAGAGTATTGCTTGCGAAAAGATGCTACTATGGTGTAAGCAAGTGATTTAATAACAATGCCCTCTCTCGAAAAACAAAAATTCAACTGTCCCAGACATTGTTTTTACCTGTTTTGCTATATGGCGCAGAATTTTGGAGTATGACACAGGCGGCAGATTCATGGCTACGACTCTTCGAGAGAAAAATTATTAAAGGAGAGTTTCCGTGTCGTATGAAACATGAACTAAATGCGGATTCATGGCTACAGCTCTTCGAGAGAAAAATTATTAAAGGAGAGTATCCGTGTCGTATGAAACATGAGCTAAATGCGAAATATTTAGACATCGACTTGGTCTAACTAAAAAATTAATTCCCTTCCAGCCCATGAATGAGAGCTTTTCACATTCAGTGAGCTTACATGCATTTAATTTTTAGATTTACTCAAAGGAACCTACAGTTTAACGACGTTTCCAAATGTCACTGTTTGAAAAACATTTTCCGGTCTTGCCGTTTACTCGACTAAGCGAAATGTTCGACAGACACATCAAGGTAACTGCCGCTCAAATAATGATAGGATAGGATAGCATAGGAATTCGATCCCGTAGCCCGGCATTATGCGGACGTTAGTTGCGTGCACTAATCAAACCGCCACGGTCGGTCACATCGGCTTGGTCAAGCGCATTAAAACATAATGATTGCGTTGGCTTAGGGTTTCCACAACGAACTTGATGGTCGGCGCCGATAAGGGCTACCAAAATTCTATTGGAAAAGCTAGGCGGCTTTTGAAAGACTATCAAAATTGGATGTGACGAATTGGGAAAAAAGCGGAAGATTAAAGTGCATGTGTCTCTTTAATGTAATAAAATAGAGTGTATATTCTAATCGCCGTCTAAGTAAGTAAGTGAAGTCAGTTTGCAAAGGACGTAAAAGTACCAGCTTCTTCGAGGAACCAATTTACTTTAGCAATAAGATATTTTCTTAGAAATTTAAAAAATCCTCATAAAACTTTCGTACGACGCAAACAAAAACAATAACGACTTTCTTCAGGGGACTAGAAAAACTATTCCATGTGAGAAAAAAATGCCATAAAATTCACTTTTATTTCATCATTGAAGTACTGCCTATAAAGGCCTATAAAAAATCTCCACAAATTTGATGAACCTTAATAAATGCTATGTAAAGAATAAAATCTCCATTATCGTCATATTATGTTCAAATGCGTAAAAATTTGTGGCCAACGTGCTGCACGGCAATTACGTTTCATTACTACGTTTAGCGCAGCTATCGCCTTTTTGCCATTGTTTGAAATTGAACAGCACCTCTTAAGCTGGCACTGACACTTGGCACACTGTCCACGAGCCAGTGTCAATCTATTAACTTGCGAATGTATAATGTCAGTTATGACCACGGCTAACGGAAATGGCCACAGACCACCATAGAGACAGTGGAATGGGATGCAGATGCTGGATAGTGATGTAAAAGAAATTAGTTTTAGCCCGAGTCAAAATGTCTGGCACATCGCACAGGCCAAGACAAATCAGACACAGACAACAAAAAGTGAACGAAACCACATTTGCATTTCACTCCTCGCGACCGTTTTATCTGCTCCTCCTTTCCTATTGAATTGTGTCGACTTAGTCAGTTAGACTGGCAGAATAGACAGTCGTTGGAAAGGCCGCTATTGCAATCTCAGTACTGGCGACTCATGTAGCTTTAGGCCGTTCGTTCGATTTAGTTTTTCATGTGTTGTTGTACAAGACTTGAGCGGAAGCTTAAAGCGTGTAAATGATGGTTTAATTAAATCACTTTTGTACATGCTTATTGGCTGTCATTCTGACTGTAACTCTTTGTGGCCATCACCAACATCGTCATCACCATCATCATCATCGTTACCATCACCGTCATCATCATCATCATCTTGGTATTTCTTAGCGTTATCAGTACAAATAACAACGTCATCTTCATTATTATTATCGGCAGCAGCTACATCATTATAAAATGTCGGTAATGAGTTGTCATTTATCTATTTGGATAAAGCTAACCATTGGAGGCTTTTGACAGGGCAAACCGAGGAAAGTGATAGAAGTTTTGAAGAGGAAAGAAATATTGATAGAAAAGGGGCAACTTTTAGAAGAAAACAAGCCTTAAATGTGTTACTTTTGTAAAAGAAATTTCAGCCAAGCGGTTGAAAATGTGAACAGTGTTTATGGACCTGATACTGCAACAGCCAATGACGGGCAATTTTGGTTTCGTCAATTCCATTCCCGTAATTTCGATGTTAAAGACGCTCCATGCTCTGTAATATCAACTGTCGAAAATGTCAATAAAATATTGGAAATCGTCAAGTCTGACCGCCATGTAGGCATTATTTCAACTGCCCAGAAACTAAACATTCAGTACGAATTGAATAAAGTTGAAACCAAAAATTAATTCGATATACAGGAGCCACAGAAGTCAACCCAAAAAAAAGCTTTTGGTCCGAATTTCCATCTGTGAATCTCTGCAGAGTCGCAAGAAAATCGACCCTTTTCTGAAACGGGTGGCGACTGGTAATGAAAAACGATGAGCCCGCGTAATCTATAGCCAAGAAATGATTGACTGTCAATAAGATTTCGCTGTGTGTTTAATGGGATAAACAGGAAATCATCCACCAAGAGCTGCTTCCCTACGACCAAGCTCCTAAATCGGACCTGTACTATCGACAGGTGGATCTCTTGAAATGGCGCTTAGATGACAACAGACATTTTAATGATCCAATCAGTGGTTTCAAAATCACCGGTCTGGCAACGCTGTCAGCTGTTAAATACTTATCAGCTGAAGTGTCATTTGTTTAGTAAAAGGTTTGCCATTTACCGAGGAATACGTACAAATTGTTGAAACTTACTACAAAAGTGGTGATTCAAACGTAGGCACTTTTCGTCCATTACGGGGTGATTATGGTCGTCATAACCAACCTACTGTGCAAGGAATCGGCAAAATTATAAAGAAATTTGAAGAACCTGGAAGTGCTACAGATGTGATCAGCCGTGAGTATCACTACGCACTGCGCACTGCGGAAAATATCGCTTCTGTTAGTTAAAGTGTGGTGGATAATCCGAATTTAAATTCAGAGCGCTATGGCCGTATGAAAACCGACTTTTTTTAGCCTACAATTGAAGATTACAAATTGTATGATAGGTGGTTTCAACAGAACGGTGCCACGAGCCACACAACACGACCGATTTTAACTTTATTGCATGAGAAGTTTGCAGAAAGCGTAATTTCATGTTTTGGCGGCTTCATTTGGACACCAAGAGCATGCGATTTGACGGGGGCTACGTCAAAGACCGTATTCACGCGAATAATCCCCAAACGTTGCGGCATTTGAAAACCAACATTCGCCGAGATACCGCCCGAAATGTGCTAAAAAATGGTCGAAAACTACCTCAAGAGGATCCACTGCTGCAACAAATCCAGGGTCTGTCAATTAAATAATATTGTATTTCGTACATAATAGCAAGATCCAAGCATTATAATGAAGTAAAGGTTTCATTGAAATTAAAACTTTATGTATGTTTTATATAACTTTACTTCTGAAACCGAAAAATAGATAACCCGGTATTATCGCCTTCATTAATATTTAGAGACATTACATTCTGAAAAATCGCTATAACTTATGAACTATACGGAATTTTGACATTTGAATTGGGCATAAATATGCATCTACATAAGAGCAACAACAATCACTGTTAAACCCGGCTCCGTCCTAACTCCACTTAAATCGATTTTGCTTGTGGTCATAGAATACATCTTCAAATAAATCGTTATTATGAGAATTTATTATAACTTTAAAGATATACGAAACTTTGAAATCCTGCTTAGACGAGAATATATGTCGTAACAATAACAACAAAAACTCCATTCTAACTTGTATCAATATTTAGACAAATTTCGCAATTTTAACAAATCGCTGTTTTGAAAAGTGCTTTTAAGTTTTGAATTATATCGACTTTTCAAGAATTTCTCCCAAATATACATCAAAAGAAGTACAATTACAAAAAAAGAATAAATTCGGCTATATCCTATCTCCACTTTAGTAGTTTTTTTCTAACTACAGGCGTGTTCATCCGAAATTTACACACTTTGTACTCGTGTACTCGCACCTTTTCCTAGGGGACCCCTGGCAACAGGTACGATCATAAAGAAGCCGTTAAGAGATATCGGAAGATTTATCTTTACCATAGAGGTCTTTTAAGAGAGATATGGTAAATAGACTAGAAGAGCATGACATTTATTGTTGTGTCGAAATTTCTCTTCGGACATTGAAAATTTATGGCATCTATGATGGACAACCTGGAGCAACTGGAGCAGCTTTTGTTTGCGAAACCCAGACCAGAGAGTTCTTCTCTTCTGGCAGCACGGGAGACCAGGGGCCCCAGGAACATTGTTCTTGCCTGGTCGTGGCGTTTGATCCCTTGTGGGAGCATCGTGCTGACTGTGGTTGCCCGAACATGTGTTTTCAGTGATTTGGCGTTGCTTCAGGGTCTCCTGAAGGTAATGCGGGATCTTGGAAAACACTGTTCATCGTCTATCTGAGGTGTCCTAGATAGGTCTTACTCCTAACCGGGATGAAGGTCACTTCATACCAAGTGACTTCAAAGGTACTTTGGCTGAGAGAGGAAGCAGGCCCTGAGGAAATTTTCCAAGGAGACTTGCTTCTTATCTCAAAGGTACTTCGACTAATCCTTTTGGAATTAGTTTGAGTACCCCAAAGGCGCGCTGGCTGTCGCAAAAAAGGAAAGAAATATACAAAGGAAAAGAAAAAGAGAAAACAGTCCCATGTGTAATAGCACCCCGAGTAAGGCCTTATGGCGAGACTCATGTAAATAACCGCAATTGATTGATTTCCCTCGCAGAGTCAAGCCCTTTCTACTAGAAATTCTACTGTGAGATTCTTTGGGGGAAATATAATCGTTGAAATATATAAACCCACCATCGTTACCGATGATAGCACCAGCGTTGTATCATGAACGCTATAAGCTGTATACCGACATCGACGTGATTTAACGCCTCAAAATACAGCGACTACGTTGATTCATGTTATGTGAATGAACCAAACTGCTTCAGCGAGATGTCAGCGATAATGCTCTCAATGGCTAAGTTTTTCTGCCATAAAAATATTAGTTATTCTATGGAAGCGTCTAAATAATATATTCTACAAAAGAGTACCGATAATTGATCATTTTTAAAAGCCTGCTTAAAGAGATTGTCAAAATTCTTTTTGTCATTTAGTTAGCACAACAATTCTTTATAATGACACAGAGATTGAACGCGATCTGTCATATAGTTCATTTACAGCGTTCGATTTTGCCAGTTAATCTCATGTATGCGTTTGCAATTTTGGATAAAATGGATAAAATTATGATATTTATGTCAAATTTTGTTTTTCAAATGGAATTTTGAGAGAGGAATTGCTGAAAATTTTACATACGGCTTATAGTAAATCAATTTTATAAAACACACTAGCATATGAGTGGTACAGTGCACTCAGTCAAGAGCAGTCGAAACGTGTTGGAAAATTTCACTCTGTCTGGTCGGCTATCACTGACTTCAATCAAAGTTAACATCGAAAAATTAAAGAAGGTGATGGCTTTTAAATATGAGAGAGATAGCCGCCAAACCTTATGTGTCTCAGGAATCAATTCGTACTATTTTAGAAGATTGTTTTGGTATGAAATGCACTGCCGCTCTAATAATTTCACAAGACCCGAATTATTTCAAAAACTCAATCGCATACAACTTGCTGAAGATATGCTAGAACAAGCTAATGCCGATTTAAAATTTATAAAACTCAATATATTTAGTTGTAAGATATGAGTTTACGAGTTTTATATGCAAAAGCTTTGGAATAACCGCTTTCAACTGAGCTGAAAGCGAAAAAACGCATTAAAGTCGATTAAACCAAGGCAATGCTAACTGTTTTCTTTGATTATCGCAGGGTTGTGCACTCGAAATTCTTGTCAAAAGGTTAAATAATACGTAAAGAATATTATCTGAACGTTATGCTGCGTTTCAGAGAGTAAGTTCGTTAAATATATGCCAGAAAAAAGTGAGCTCGCAAAATTTTTTAGCACGATAATCCACCATTATCTCACTATTTTGGTGAACGAACTTCTGGGCAAAAACTCAACAAATATCATCGAACATTCAATGTATTTACCAAGGATACTTTCGGCTGACGTTTTTCTCTTACAAAAAATCCAGCTGGCTGAATGGATAGCTATTGCGGTATTTGTCAAAATACCGTCTTCACCGCGCTTAGCTGTTTCTACTTTCTCGAACATCATCGCAACCTTAAGAGTCTATAATTTCGCATAACAATTCTATGCACCCCGCATGAGGGTATTAAAAGGAATACCTTCGGAAAGTAACATCACCGTAAATAAGTCTTAAGTCTGACGTTTTTCTCTTACGAAAAGTCAAATTACCGCTTCAAGCTGCCCACTTTCAGCCGGTGGATGACATAAAAAAGAGTTCGAGGCGAGAACTAAAGTTTTTTCCACAAAATTTCCTTTTGAAAATTTTGTGGTAATTAGATTATTCATCGGCATAATTGAATTATTTCGGAAGGAATGAATGAATAATAAATATTTCGTATTTTATTTATTAATTACCTTTACTTTTAAGATAAAATTTTTTTTTTTAAAAAGATAAAATTTGTTGAAGGTATTTTCTTATGGAAATAATTTCATTTCAAATGTCTATCATGTCATTTCGCATGCACCCTGTGACCCCCTAAAAAGAGATCTATTTAATGACTTTTTAAATGTTTCCTATTTATTTTCTTCACATCATTGCTGTTACTCCAAACGTAAAATAAACTCTTTGATGATGACCAAGATTTCATTTAGTTCTTCATAAAAATCTCTCGTCTTCGGGCTCTTGAGATTCCGTTCAGTTAAAAATTAATTATCAGGATTTTACGGGTGCGCAGCAATCTCTTGCTCTGGGAGAAATTGTAATTTTTATGGGCCAATACAATTAATTGAAAGCTACTTTTCGCTTGACTTTCTATCAGTTTCTCGCAATCTTTACGATGGCAAAGTTTACATCCCATTAATTGGAAAATGTGAATTTAATTAATTAGTGCGATTTTTTAGTAATTAATACGGAGGAGTGAGTAATTTCAGGGTGACTGGAAGAGAGATTAAAAAAAAAGTAAATTTGCTATGACATGCAAATTTATCTTTGTTATTCAAGGAATATCCCTGACGTAAGTTTTGGGATTTCAGTCGAAGAGAGAGTAATCAATTTAAAAGAATTACGAGATTATAAGTGTGTTATACACTTATAAATCATTGGCAGCATAGAAAAATTACTTAAACGAAGTTATAATGGAGTCGAATTTATTCGTTATTGTTTTCATGTCCTTACTTATGGACTTATTTATGTCCCATCCTTATTTCAAAATTCCATGTAGTTCACAAGTTATAGGATTATATATATACATATATATATATATATATATATATATATATATATATATGTTATATTTCTAAACTGCAATTTCGGAAAAATAAAGCAAAAATGTTTGCTTTGATACATATTGAGAGAATCTTCTTTTCTTGTTATCAACATTTATGTCATTAAGCCGTTGTAGACTTCCAAACTTAAATCACTTAAATGTCAGTTCTGAATTAAGCCATGAATTCCCCTGTAATGCCAGAAATATATAGAAACTGCCGTAGCTTAAGAATCAGTCAAATCCCCTGAAAGCGGAAGAAACTCATAAAATTCAACAAGAACTGTGTAGTTTAAGAATGAACTAGTTCAAATGTACCACTGTTTTTTTGGGAATTGAGTCAATATTTCCAGCATTTTTTTATATGATTTTGTTATCCCAGCTACTTATTCTCCATCTTGTAAAGAATGGAATCTATTCAAACATTATACTCACAACAGATACGCAAGCAAACTATACGATTTAGAGCGCTCGCCCACGGAGGTGGAATGATCGATTGAGCTTTAATGTTCTGTAAATTAGAATCGGATCGGAAATGGGAAAGTAATAAATTTAATACGACTTCAATAAATCAATAGGAAAACGAAATTGAATTAGGAAAACAAGGGAGATTGCCATCCAAAATACATGTAAATTTGTTATCATAACAATTTCTTGTTACTGCTAAAAGACTGTTATTCAAAAACGAAAATTATGATATTGGCACAGTTGGTTGGATGGATAGCTATTGCGATATTCGTTAAAATACCATCTTCAGCGCGCTTCTAAGAGTCTCGCAACCTTAAGAGCCTATAATTTAATTTTTTTCGGTTCATCTCAAGTGTGTTTTGCGAATTTTATAACAGATAAAACTATCAAAAGCAGTTGGGATGTGGTGAAAGATTCTTATCGCTCTGGTCGGCCATCAAAGTTTGTAAATGAAGTTAACACTGATAAAATAAAGAAAATGGTGACTGAAAGTTGTTATTTAATTTTTAGCGAGATAATTGCGGCTGTGTTTTGTTTCCTACTTATCAGCATTTTACACGATTGAATTTCATTGCACACGACTAATTCCGAAAGACTTGAATTTTCTTTAAAAACTCTTAAGTCTCTTAAAAGTCGCAGGGTCAATTCCGACCCCATATTCATAAAATTCATTATAATTGGTGGTAGAATATGGGCTTTTTCGCGCATACTATGTACATAGTTAACAAGTGTCGGTATGGCGTCTTTCGACTGAGCCCAACACAAAAGACTATGTCGAAGCCGATCACAAGTCAAAGTAATGATGACTATTTATTATGATTATGAACGAATTTCTGTCAAAAAAATTCAACAAATACCATCGAGTAACCATCGAGTAACGTATTTATCTGACATGTCTTTGGCTGATTTTCACCCTTCAAATTACTATATCGAGTTTTTAGTCGACAGAAAGCATTGAAAATTCGCGCCGAGTCTTTTCTTTTGATAAATATTTTAATGATTGTATTATAATTACAATTGTATTTATATTGTAATTGTAAGTACATTGTGGTCGACAAAATAAACTTGATTGAATAATATTTCTGTTTTGTTAACTCTTTCTATGAAATTACAGATGAATGACTGATTTCTGCTTAGTCGATCAATATTATTGCACACGCGAGCCAAACTTGGCAGAATTTAAACCAAACGAATGAAGGATTGGATCGTAAGAATCTCATAACAATTGAGAAGTTGTATCCACTGCAACTTCTATGCAACCCATATGAGGGTATTCACCGAAAAACCTTCGGGAAGTAACGTCCCCGCAAATAAGTGCTACGTTACAGTTACCGCATTCCGATTCTGTAGAAATGTGGTAGTGGTTGAACCTAGCCTAGTCTGCGAGCTCCAACTGAAGAGGTTACAGATGGTGGCACGGATGGTCAGGTATGTTCAAGAAGCTATTGATACCTGAATGATCTTATGGGTTAGGACCCTTTGAGGGAGTTACGTGCTGACTATGGTTGCAATCAAAAAAAAAAAAAGTGCTGGAAAACTAAAAAGTATACGCTCAAGTGCAAAAGGAAGCAAAAGACACTTCGTGTCTCTTAAATATGCATCAATATCCTTTTAGTTAAGACCAATGATTGCACTCGTTGAAATCATAGGATTAGGATAAGAACTAAAGATGAGTCCGAACCCTTGACAGGTGTACATCTATTCCAGTAAAGTATGTACATTGGTACGCTTTTCTATCCTATGAAAGGTGGAAGCTATGGACATTCACATTCTTTCAAGCTTGGGTAATGATAATCAAGAGATGTCAGGTGTATCAGAAAGTCAGAAAGTATCGTTTTCAAAGCGAGTTATTGAATCATGAACTGATGATCTCGGATGAAACGAAGAGGGGTATTGAGTATATCTCATGATTAGTGTATTTTTGAAGTTCAATTGAGCTCGAAATGACCGCCGACTTATTGTGAAATGTGCACTCTTGAGGACGGCCGGATGTGGAACATAGATTCCTAGCAGATGGCGATTTGGATACTTATGTGTGAGGATGGAAGATAATATTTTCATGGCTTATGGCTAAGATGGCGGTGTGAATGAGTTTGATGTGGAGTAAATGATATGTAATTGAAGATAAATATTAGATATGAGCAACAAACAAGACCTATAAAAATCCTAACAATGACTGGCGGCCATTAAGGACGGAGGTCATGCATAGTATTTGTTCTTGTCAGTTCGATTTAGTTCACCGGAGAAAGATATGAATTTATTGGGGATGCATTTCGATAATGATAGAATTCGTCAACAATCCCCTTGTAGCATGACCTAGCGGGTTGGAGCCCACCATCTGGCCAGGTCTAACACATACGATACTAGGTACTCAAAACATCTGTCCGATAGACACATAGGAAGAAGTTAGCATCACAGAAGATGGTGTTGTGGGGAATACCGTAATAGCTAATCGTCCAGCCGATTGCGTCAATGTAATCAGTTCCGCAAAATTTTTGAATAATAGTCTAACAGCTTTAACAAATAAGTGCTAATAGAAAAACGATCTTGATCTTGAACTGAATAGAAACCAGAAACATATTATATTAAAGAACAATAATAAGTTCAAAACCGAACATAACAATTTCTCTATATTCCCTCTTTTTTTCTTATTTTCAAATATATGAACAGAAATTAGTTTCCGTACTATTATTCGTAATTGATTCAAGGTAGTGTAAAGTTAATTTTAATTTGAAAGTTGTTTAGTTCTAAATTTAATTTAACCAAAATGATAAAATGAACTAGTCAACCAAAAGATCTAACTAAGTCCTTAACACTATGAGCAGAATTAAAAAGAGCCACTGTGCATATATCGAAAAATTAGTATTAAACCATTACGAAACATAACATCGCCTGAAAAAGCTCTAATATCGATGAAACAATAAGCACGTCAGTGAATTCTTCATACAGTATTTTGAAATTTGCTAGAAATTGGATGTATAATACATACTACACCGTTCAATAGTTTTGAAATCATGGATATCGTCAAGTGATGATTGCTTTGTGATCTTACATTTATTATTTGCAATCTATTAAATTTTCAAATGATTACAAGAGACTGCAAGTGATGAGCACATATATATTGAAAAAAAAAATTAAAGCTGTGTTGAATTTAAACGTGGTCGTATATCCAATTATGATGCATTTTACACATTAGAATCATTGGTAAAATTAAGCATATTGTTTTAACTGACCAACTAGAGAAAGTGAGCGAGATTTTTAAGGCCGAATCCGTTAGGAATTTAGGCCCAAATTTTGAGCTTGATATTGAAACCGTTACTTTGGGCCTTCGTCACCATTTTGCGCAACAGGGACCATATGCCACGAAGAACATGGAACATCTCCATATAGCCCAGGCATTCTGCATGGAAGGCATTCAGTACCTCTTATAAGGCATTGTAAGATCGCTGACTTTCTTAGTATATGAGTGCATTATAGGAGGCCTTGCTCGCATTCTAAAATTTAATCTTCTAGCTTCCATGATGTTCATCCATTAGAATTCGATCTTTGAATATAACACATTTCGATCCCAAGATACGGAGGAAACTTGACTAAGAACTTACAAAAGACAGCGTCAAATGAATCTTTCCAGGCGTTAATATTTTTTACTTCTAGGAGACGTAATGAAGGCCTTTGTGAACCGTACGTGACGGCATGGTTAGTACACGCGACTATCGATCGCATGATAGCACGTTTAAGCCCGTATATAAATGCGTTATA